>JARJHM010001629.1:0-18615 GCA_033356055.1 Carex pumila
TGCAGCACAGACCGAGAAACCTAGACACCAATACAAAGACCTTCCATGAAATCAGACCAACATACAAAATCTTTCACTAGTCAATTCAACAAACACCATCTGCTTGTGAAATAAACCATCATTTAGGCCTATATATTAATTATACACATATTCTCAGTGATAGCCCAGTTTTAGTCAGAAGTTAAGTGGGCTTGAGATTGGCTCAATAAACGACAATAAACGACAATAGTAGTGAGATGCTGACTTCAATAATTAAAAAAAATGACAGATAACAAGTGTCAAATAATTAAGATGTAAACACCAATTATCTAACCAAACAATCTTTTATGGAGCAACGACATCTATTTTTTCTTTTTCTTTTTTTTCCTCGAGTATTAGAAACAGAGACGAGACGGAAGTATAACAGGGCAGTTTGGCGGCATGATTCGGGCAGAGTTCCAGACATTTCTTCTCTCCAGTTGGGTCATTAAAAGTAGAAGTCAATACACGGACTCAACCTGCTATTTAATTACTGTACACCAAAGGGTTGGATCTTCAATGGACATAGCTGGTCACATCCACCGTTATTAACTTTAAATGTTAGGCCAAGTCTAACTAAATACACATTGCATGAATAATTCTTTAGCCCCATATTTTTGGGCCTAGGAAATATGTAGGAGCCCAATTTCAGGCCCAAATTTATGCCTCAACCCTCGAGTCCGATATTTGATAGGTCTTCCTAATATCACAAATTAATTAGCAACCTTTTTTATTTTTTATTTTTTGAAAAAAGGCATACAGCCCATTGCATTAGCAATAAGAGTTTTTGTACACTTTTATTTTTTTTGGATTACCTAATTATCGTTAGCGGGAATAGGTTTGGTGATAATTATGTTGTGGTTGAAGTAAAATTGGATTTCCAATAGGTAATTTGTTCATATTATCTCACTGTTCACCAAATATTTTTTAACTACAGATACTTTGTGAAAAAAAAATTATAGATTGTGGTTGTACGTAATATTACTCAAACTTGGTGTAGATTATTCTTTTGGTTCTATTGAGGTTGTTTGGTGATTTGGGTTTGGTTTATTTACAGTGCACGAGAAATCAATTTTTCGTCCATTTTAAATAATACAAATAATACACATTTTTGTCCAATGCACTCAATTTATAGATATTATTTAAAAGAATTCATCAATTGAATTTTCAAATATTGTTCGGACAACCAATATCGCTCATGATCCAATAATACTATCCAAAATTGCATCTATCAATTTTTGGGTCAGGTAGCATTTTAAGTATCAAGTGTCAATCCATCTGATAAAAATTGTAATTTTAACTCCTTTCTCTACACTTTTAAGAAAAAAAATGTTTTCTTTTTTATTCTATTTTAATATCTCGTTGCTTATAATTATAAGACTTGGCTCAAATAAAATCTTGAAACTCCTATCTTTTATAATTTTGGACATAAAATTTGGGCATCAGCTAATATGGCCGACATCTAGCAGCCCCAAACGTGCAGCAGAGACCGAGAAATCTAGGCACCATTACAGAGACCTTCCATGAAATCAGACCAACATACAAAATCGTTCACTCAGTCAATTCAACAAACACCATCTGCTTGTGAAATAAACCATCATTTAGGCCCATATATTAATTATATACATTCTCAGTGATAGCCTAGTTTCGGTCAGAAGTTAAGTGGGCTTGAGATTGGCCCAAATAAGACCTCGTAATTTTATATTAAAGATAAAATTTTAATAAATGTAATAAGAATCAATTTTATATAAATATTTAAATCATATTGTAAACACTTTACCCTTCTTCCCAAAATAAGTCATCGTGCTTTATATCTATACTTTACAAACAAAATATATTTTACGTTATTAAATAAATGTAGTTAGATCTAAAGCCACGCTTTTCTCAAAATTTTCTGTAAAATTATTTACCGACGCAGTTTATCACAATAAAAAATATTGCACCTTGACAAAAGATAAGTGAGAAATGAAAAAATATTTTTATTTTATTCAATTAGGTACCCGAAAAATCCTAAACCGACATATCCTAGCTGAAAAATAATGAATTTTAATTTTATTTGATTAGGTACTCATATAATTTTTAACCCGCCAAATATATATTGGTTATAAATTTTTAGAAATTATATTAGTTAACACCAAGCCCAACTGTACTATAATGTAATTTAATTTATAACTTTTCATAATTTTTTAAAGAGGTCTTAATTCTATTTTGAATCAAATTATTTTTAAAAACGAATTATGTTTATGCATCATTAAATTTATTTATCATTTATTTTGCTTACAAATTTTTTTTATTTTTTAATAAATAATATTCTTATTTTGTTAGTTAAAATATATTCTAAAAGCTCATTATTCTCTTTTTAAAAGCAAAAGATTAGAGAGTGTGTAAGTGTCAGAGAGAAGTCATCTCTCGTATGCCTTACTTCACCAAGGGCTGATCCCTTGCACAAACTAGAGGCAAAGTCAAGTCTGAAAAGAGAAAAGCATATTCATCTCTCCCATGCCTTAACTAATGCATATGCAATTTAGAGGGAGAGGTTTGGATTCCGCTTGTTTGTCGCCATCAGCTCCTTGAATAAGGTAAGATTTATTTCCATTTAATATGCATATATGATTACTAATTCAAGGTTAGTTTGATGAAAATAAGAAAAATATCTATAGAAATCCTTATTTAAAAAGATGAATTGAATTGAAAACATAGAGAAAATTTGACCAATTAATTTGATCCTTGTTTACAGACCTACAGAAACAACAAATTGGTAAAGCTTAATTTGATCATTCAAATCTGGAGAAGCTGAAGTCCTGAAGAATTGTTTCAAGGTATACAAATTAAGAACCACAACTTGAGATCATGTCTTTTTCTTTTCTTTTTTTTTGAGGAAATTAACAAACTTTTTTGAGGAAACTTCAGATCATGTGATACTAACTTTTTGAATTGAATTAATGAAAAAGTTATGAACGGTTCAGATTACAACCAACGGAAGAATACTATAAGTTGTTTTAACCAGACCATCTCGTTAAGATTAAACGGGAAAAATTTATGGGTGTACAAGCAACCTGCTTAATTCACCTTACCTGATTAACCTGACACAAGAAATAACAGATTTAAATTTGATTTGATTTAGATGCGGATTAGATTTTACCTAAATTGACAAATACACATACTTTTCTATGGATGTTAAACATGTAATAGTTAAAACCCGACCGGGCCAATTGTATCTTCTAATAAGTTCTTGAAGAGTTCTTAATTATGTTTTGCATCAAAATAATTTAAAAACTAAAAAATGCTTATGCATTAGTAAATTTGTTATCTTATATTTTCCTCAAAATTTTTTATATTTTATTGTTATAAGTATGGTGTCCAATAAATTATGTAATTCTAATTCTTAGTAAAAAAAATTTTTAAAAAAATTATTGGATTGTATAGAATGCTATTGCATGAATAATTAATTCTTATATTTAGATTCTTATTAAATATTTTCTTTACGATAATTTTTGCTCAATTATATTTCACTTGTATTCTTAATTATTAACAATTATTAGTACACATATATGTACATTTATTTTTTTATTAATAAAATGTGTAATAATCCACAAAATCTGATCAAATAAAAAAATTATAAACTGAACAGATTATGTTCTCGCGATTGATTATATATTAAGCATATCATCACCGGCCAATTATAAATTAAATTAAAAACATCGACAAATTACAAATAATCTGACTGTGACATGCGTACAGCCCTATGGAGAAATTAAGGCAGCCACACATAGAGAACCAGATGTTCATCACTTGAGTGTTGCGAGCAAGTCCACCAGCAGACTACCATTACCAATCCATTATTGGTGCCTTTCAGAGCTGTTGCATATTTCTCTCTATCTATTGAAGAATTATCTGTCTCAAACACAAGGTATATACTAATTAACTTTGTACATCTTACATTTGCTTGCTTTCTTCTACTCATGAAATGCTTGTGTGTGAGGAGTCCCTGTAATATATGCTATTGTACGATGAAAAAAAAGTTCATTTTTTTTTACTTGTTCGATTGTTTCAAATCACACCTTTATGAGCCTGTTGAGATAATCATGAAATTGCACCAGATGTTAACTTTTGTTGCAGCCGCTATATTAAATATACACTTGTAATATTAAAATGAAAGAGCAACTCGATCATTCGTCAATATATATGAATTCAATTGAAAACATAGAGAAAATCTGACCAATTTGATCGTTGTTTACAATTAATCTTTCCAATCTGGAGAACCTGATGAAATCCTGAAGCCTTGTTGGTGCCTTCGGATCAATTCCCTCTCAGATCTGCTGCATTGCTCCCTATCTCTTTCTCCATTGAAGAATTTTCTCAAGGTAGACAAGTTGACATACAAAATTTCAGATCATGTGATAATATAAGTTGTTTTAAAAATGTTATGAATTGTTCAGATTACAACTAACAGAAGAACACTATAAGTTGTTTTAACATGGCCATTTTATTAAGATTCAACGGACTTATATAGTTCAGACCGTAAAATATTTTTTGTTAAACACATGAATAGTATCGGATACATTAAACGGAAAATTAGGGGTGTACAAGCAACCTGTTTAATTTTCTTGACCCGATTAATCCGACTGGAAAAATAATAGAATTTAATTTTATTTGATTTAGCTACTGATTAGATTTTAATTAAATGGTCAAATACATATTGATTATGAATTTTAAATGGACAAATAGATAATGGTTAAAACCTGACCCGTCTGAATCATTTTAAATGGACAAATAGCTAATTCTTAGTAAAAAAAAAAAAATGTTGGATTGTATAGAATGCTATTGCATGAATAATTAATTGTTATATTTAGATTCTTATTAAATATTTTATTTATGTTAATTTTTGCTGAATTGTATTTCACTTGTATTCTTAAATATTAACAATAATTAGTACACATATATGTACATTTTATTTTTTATTAATAAAATGTGTAAAAATCCACAAAATCTGATCAAATAAAAAAATTATGAATTCAACGGATTATATGTTCTCGTGATTGATTATATATTAAGAATATCATCACCGGCCAATTATAAATTAAATTGAAAACATTGAAAAAAATAATAATAATCTGACTGTGACATGCGTACAGCCCGCGGAAAAAGGCAGCCTACATAGTGAACCACTGAAGCAGAAGTCCTGAAGCCTTTTTATTCTGAAACTAGAAGAGTTCACTTGAGTGTTGCGAGCAAGTCCTCCACCAGACTACCACTACCAATCCATTATTTGTGCCTCTCAGAGCTGTTGCATATTTCTCTCTATCCGTTAAAGAATTATCTGTCTCAAACACAAGGTATACTAATTAGCTTTGTATATCTTACATTTCCTTGATTTCTTCTACTCATGACATGCTTGTGTGTGAGGAGTCCCTGTAATATATGCTATTATGCGATGAAAAAAAGTTCATTTTTTACTTGTTCGATTGTTTCAAATCACACCTTTATGAGCTTGTAGAGATAATCATGAAATTGCACCTGCTGTTAACTTTTGTTGCAGCCGCTATATTAAATATACACTTGTAATATTTCTACTGTCATATATCCAAGTTCAAATAGCACTCATTAAAGAAGGGGGGGTGCAAAGAAGTAATATTATTCAAGTTTAATGATATTTTAAAGAAAATAGTAATATGCATGGATTTGTACAAGTGAAGAAACAGTTCTCAAGAAATTGGATATCTACTAACAGCTTCCACTTAATTGATTTTCTATGTTAATTATTAATCAAAAGTAGTTAAAGAATTGTTTGGTGATCCGCAATAAAAAAAAACCTCCTTTTGCTCAATTGCTTAAAGCAACTAGATAAATATGTTGTTTATTTTGGCTCAAGTGTTCTCTTTGCTCATCTGTAGAGAAAACTTGAAATATTGGCCGTCAGCAAGAAAATGGAGGCGGCTGCTATAGGCGCAACTAAATCTGCATTGAATTCAGTAGTTAAAACAACAACAACAGCCATCACAGATGAAATTGGTTTACTGCTAGGGGTGCAAGAAGAGTTGTTCTTCATCAAAGAAGAACTCGAGATGATGCAAGGCTTCTTACAAGTTGCCAAAACAGAGAAAATTAAAGAAGTGGTGGTGAGCATATGGGTCAAGCAAGTTCAAGAGTTGGCATTTGATGTGGAGGATTGTCTCCAGGAGGCTTCAGTTTACCTCATGAAAAAAAGTTGCCTTCCAGTTATGTGCTCGGTGAAGAAACGGGACCATATTGTGAGAAAAATTCGGGTGCTGAAAACTAGAATTGAGGATGTGAGTAACAGAAACCAGAGGTATAACCTAATTAACAAGGACAATGGTGGACACACATATGAGGAGAGCATCTCTACCAGATCGATTGCCAATGTACAGGCTTTGCTTGTAGGTCTGGAAGAGCCGAAAAGAAAACTGGTTGGGCTTGTTTTGAAGGAGGATGGGAAAGTAATATCAGTGGTAGGAATGGATGGTCTTGGAAAGACGACTCTTGTTAGAGAGGTCTATGGCAGCCAAGAAATTAGAGACAAGTTTAAGTGTTTTGCTTGGGTTACTATCTCACATCCTTTCAACACAGAAGAATTTATAGAAAGCCTGGCCAAGCAAATGACGCTTAATTCCAAAGAGGTTGATACTGAGGGGAGAACTGTGGAAGGGAATAAGACAAAGAGGGAACTATTACCCGAAAAAACAATAAAAGACAAAGAAGGAACTATTACCCGAAAAAACAAGTATTTGATTGTACTAGATGATCTATCTAGCATGTCAGAATGGAATAAGATAAGGGATGTGTTACCTACTGTCAATGAGAGCCAATTCATTGTAACCACACGATCAAGGCCTCTGGCAGAATCTATATCTAACTCAAGTGACAATATATACGAAATCAAGGAACTTTCAGAAAATGACGCTTTCGATCTCTTTTGCAAAGCGGTGTACAAGACCCCCAATTATCGTCTTTTGATTGATCAAAGGAAAATGAAAGATGGTCCACCTGAAGAAAGCCACAGTAATATGAATGGTCCCAGTAGCAATGAGAAAATAGAAGAGGATAGTGAACTGCAGAAGCAATGCATGACCATCACTATTACTGAGGACATGAAAAATGAGGCCGGTTTAATTATAAGGAGCTGCGGTCGGTTACCACTAGCCATTGTAACTATTGGTAGTTATCTGGCAACCAAACCTAAAACAAGTGTTGAATGGAAGACAATGCGTGACCATCTTAGCTCAGAGCTTGGCAAGAACCCCGACTTAGGTGTAGTGAACACTGTTCTTACTTCTAGTTATGATGGATTACCATACCATCTCAAGCCATGTTTATTGTATTTAAGTGTTTTTCATAACCATAAAGAAATAAGGCGATCAAGGATAATAAGGCAATGGATGGCTGATGGATATGTCATGGCAGACCACAAAAAGACAGCAGAGGAGGTAGGAAAGGGCTATTTCTATGATCTCATGGGGAGAAGTTTGATTCAACCATCATCACAAATGGGCACAATTATCAGTGGAGACATTAAAAGATGTAACATTCATGACATGATGTATGAATTGATTCTTGCAAAGGCGCAGGATGAGGATATGGTGTCAGTGCTTGAAGATGAAAATCTCATAACCATGAAAAATAAGGTGAGGCACCTTGTCATCACAGGTGGATCATGCACTGGGGGCAAAGTCCAAGAAAGAGTGAAGTTCTCCCACATGCGATCCTTATCCATCTTTGGAGAGGTGGGAGACTATCTAAGATATCCTAGAATGAAGTTAGTAAGAGTGCTAGATCTAGAAGACACTTTAAATTTGAATGATGGGGACCTGAGGAGCATAGGCAAGCTTTGTAACTTAAGGTACCTTGGTCTTAGGGGAACAAAAATTACAAAACTTCCAGAATCATTGGGAAAGCTTAGTGAACTTGAGACCCTTGATATTAGAAACACAAGAGTAGTCCGATTACCAATAGGACTTGCTAAGCTACACAAGTTAAGCTACCTACGTGCAGGATTTGGTAAATTCCGGTGGGGTGTGGGTGGGGTGCGGGTTTCATGAGGAATTGGTAATTTTCTATCCATTAAGACAGATAAGGTGATGGTTCCTCCAGGGATTGGTAAATTACAGTCCCTAAATATTTTTGGCGTCATTAATATTGGTGGAAGCAAGAGTTTAGCAAGGGAGATGCAGAATCTTACCAACCTATGTAAGTTAGCAGTGACTGGTTTCACGGAGGAGAATGGAAAAACATTAGCAAAGGTGATTGATGGGCTTAGGCAATTAAGGTCGTTATTCCTTTCAGCAGCAGATGAGTCAGGGCTCACGTGTTGCTTAGGTTCTGTATCTTCCCCACCCAAGTATCTTCAAAGCCTCAAATTGCACAGCCCTCTTGGTAAATTGCCTGAATGGATCAGTTCCCTAGAGAATTTGGGAAAGATATATCTCCCCACTACTGTACTAAGGAGGGGAATTAAAGCCATTGAAAATCTGCCCAACCTGAAGATTATCTATATGTTTTGCAACATGTATATTGGTTTTACAGAACTATTCTTTGGCGAGAGTGCATTTCCAATGTTGCAGGTATTGATTATTGAAGAATGGGTCAAGTCGGTGTCCATTGAAAAGACAGCATTGAAAAGACTTGAGCTGCTAAGGATCAAGATCCGGAATTGTAGTGATATTCAAGAGGGTGGGGTGTCGGGGTTGGACTTTCTCGAACAACTCAAGGAGATGGAGGTGGTACTGATGTATTCTTATGATAACGAGAGGAATAGAGAGTTTGTGAGAAACATAGAGGAGCAACTCAAGAAGCTTCCAAAACAACCCGTCCTCAGGGTGATTCAATGAAGCTCTCAATAAAAATGATGCTGCGCTACTGGTTGTAATAAGCATTTACTTATTGGTCAAATGGTGTAAAACTGTTGAGTTGGCAATTAATTAAGGGAACTGTTGTATTTTCTTCTTTTTATTTTTCCTAGTGTATTTTTCTTTTGTTGGTGTGTAATAATTTGACCTGATATTTCTAGACTTTATGTTGCTATTATACTTTGGTTATGGTGTGTACTAAATTAACCTGATTTTCTTGACTTATGTCGTTATTATACTGCAATCGATAATATTTTGTGTTATGTAGCACTTTCGATGTACTTTCTTTCCTTTTTTTTTTTAACTATATGAAGAAACAAAATTATTATATTCATTAGTTGGAGAAGTTTATTTTAGATTTTCGAGGTCCCGACTCTCTGGCCTTTTGAAGTAAAATGATATGCTGATTTATTTTTTGTTTGTTTATTCATCTAAATTAATCAAATTCATTTACACATTTCAAACTTTGGATGTGATATTTCAACCTTCCAATTTTTTTTGTTTCATTATTTTTATCTAATAAGCTTCATTTTATATTAGGAGTAAACTAATTGACCTCAAATCCTTGGTTGTGTCAATGCTTCCTTCATTTACATTAATGGCTACCCCAAATCCATTTAAAATATACATTAAATGAATCGTCTCTGTCACCGAATTTTTTTGTCAATAACATAAAAAAGGAAAATTTCATCCATACCTTTTTTTTCCTCAAAATTTTGAAATATATATATCATGACTATTACCGGACCAGATTGACGAACCGCTAACTTTCTTACTGGGCCAAAAACTGGTCCCTATCTACGAACTTAAATAGCTAACAAGTTCAATTTAAACATACGTTATTATATAGCTCAGTGGAAGAGCTTCCCCTTTCATTTTCGAATTGAGTAAGAGCCAATAACACGAACCAACAAAGCCATCACACCAACAATTATTTTAGAAAAATCTCAATTATTTATTTTTATTTTTATATATTATAAACAATAAAACTTTATATTCTTTACATTTAAGGTAACAAAGTTTTTTAAATAATAATTTAGAATAACATATAATTTTGTATAAAGTAATTATCTTTTTTTTTTTAATATGAACTTTGTGTATAGTAATATTTTGATACCGTTATCGTTGGGCTCAATCTGGCCTGTTAAGAAAGTTAGCAGTTGGGCCCAGTCTGACCCTCATAGAAAGTTAGGAGTCATAGGATCTATCGAAATTTTGAAAAAAATGATGGTATGGATGAAATTTTGATTTTCTTATAGATAAAAAATTTGGCTTCTGCCACGTGGTGATCGGTCGTTGATTTCAGACAAAAGTCATGATGAATGTTTCTCAAGAAAAAATTTGGTTCTCGAAAATTGGTAGGAGACGAATTAAATTGAGGCCGAGACTTATGACTCAGATCTGACCTTTAATTCTGGGTTTTATAGCCTTTCATTTAAAAAGAAAAAGATCTGACCTTTAAGAAAAGTCCTCCTAATTAAAATCATAAATTAATTGGCAATTTTTTTTTTATTACCTTATTATAGTCTGCGGGATAGGTTTGGTTATAGTTAATTGGTGGTTGAGGTGAAACTGAATTTCCACTTTTATCAGCAAGAGTAAATTTGCATTACAAATGAAATATCTATTTTTGTAAAGCTCAGTTTGTAGTTTATTTGCAAGTGAAACCCCTTTTCTTCTCTCAATTTGTATTTTTTGCGTTTTAAGATAATATAAAGGAATTTAAACCTAGGCATCATTACAGAAACCTTGCATGAATCAGGCCAACATATAAAATTATTCACTCAGTCAATTCAACAAACACCTACTAGGTGTGAAATCAACCATGACTTTGGTCTGTATATTATAATATATTATACGAGAATGTTAGACACATCACAGTGTCATCTATAGTAGGAAATATCGGCCGATACCGATCCGTATCGGTATCGGCCGTGACTGATCCGATATTGGTCCAATACTCGCGATAGTGTGTTAAAAAGCTTGAGCCGTATTGACCGATACTGGTCCGATACGTATCAATATCGGCCGTGACTGATCCTGGTACCGATACCAATATTTCCTACTATGGTGTCATCCATACCAGCATCCCGAATCAACCCATCTCATCCTAATTGAACAAGGTGGCCTGTGAACAAACGGGCCGATTAATAAATGAGCTCTGCCATGTGGCCCTTTAATAAAAACAAGCCGCATTCGAGTTCAAAATTTTTATTGGACTGGATAACGCTCGGAGCTAAAATCCGACATTATTAGCACTACTTGATCAGTGTATATACATCCACTACTCTTTTTCCTAAAATAAAATAAATTATTTGTTTCATATATATGCTTCATAAAAAATGTGTTATAGAATACTAATTGAAAACTAGTTAGATCAGCTGGATCCATCACATTTTTTCTCAAAAAGATTCCGTAAAATTCTTTGCGGATGTGGTTTATTATAGTTAATTAGTGTATATGTTCCGTAAAAAATAGTTATATCTTTGTGAAGAATGATCAACTAAATGAAAATAGTTACATTTTTTATTTAAATTATTGGGCGAAATATAGATTTAAAACAAATACAATTGTGCATAAAAAATGAAATGAAATGACATGCCGTATATGTTCCGTAAATGACATATATAAAACAAATACTTCAATAAAAATGAAATGCCGTATATTTTTTGATTAAAAAGGCCAAAAAGACCCATCTTCATTGAAGAAAAAAGTTAACTTACACACATTGATGTCAGTTGACTATTACACCTAATGCCAATATAACCCATCTAAAAACCGAAAAGCCCACAGGGCAGATACTGGAAACCAGAAAACTCAGCATGCAAGCTGAAAAGTCCCACAAGGATGCATACCACAAAATAAAATCAGAACCGATAGTCACAGAAAAAAACCTGAAATGCCGTATATAACTGTAGGTACATCAAAGTTTCAAAGGTTCGAGCGGAGAGCAATAAGAGAAACAGAGAGAACCGGACATGGATTATGTGCTGGCAGGCAATGATCTTTGCGCTGCTTTCCCAACAAACATCTCCGTCTCATGCTGGTGACTACAGACAATGCAATATTTCAGGATCAACAGAGGCCGTGAGAGAGCTGAGGTCAGCAGGGATTTGGCGGAGAAGGGGAGGCAGCACTGGTTAGTGCTTTGTATCTGACGCCACTGGTTGCACAGGCTCGTACTAGTCCTTGTGCTGCCTAAATCTGGATTGAATTGTGAGCAGCTTGATGTCCACCATTAATGAGTCATTTACAAGGAGAATTAATACATGGACTCAACCTGCAGCTATTAGTTACTGTACACCCGAGGGTCAAAGCTTGATCAATGAACATAGCTGATCTGATTTTATTTGACTATATCTTTGCTTTCATTGTAGACGAATCTAATAGGTACTATTTGTTTTGCACGACATCTTTTTTATTCATTATTTTTTAATTTTTATTTGAACAGGCAATTTTGTTTGAGATTCACACAAACCTAATTTATTTTTGCATATCAGATTTCATATGTGATATTTCTAGCCACTTTTTAAATTATTTTTGTTCATTATATCTCTCGATTATATTTATTTTTAACGTACGAGTAAAACTTATTCGATATATAAATTGCATTAATTGTTTTTTAAGTGCTGTTATCAATTGTACCGTTTTTAACTTGAGAAATTAGACAATGTCAATTTGATCTTTCGTCAATTTTAGGTAAATTAAGTCGGGATGAATGAATGATTTAGTAGATACTTAATTTGGGCCAAGCAAATATGTAGGAGCCGTATAAGTCTTCTGATTGAGGCCCGAATTTATGCCTCAAGTCCAACCTTTTAGAAAGTTCCTCCTAAATCATATATTAATTGGCAACATATTTTTAATTTCTTGTTTTGGATTACCATAGTCTGAAGGAACATGTTTGGTTATATATATTTGTTGGTTGAGGGGAAATGGAATTTCCAATAGATAATATATGGCAATTTCGGTAGCAAATTTAACACAACTGAACTTTGCATATCGAACTAAACCATATCGGAGATACTATCTTATACAATATTTTACGAACTTTTCAGCTAGAGGTAGGACATGTTTTTACTTGATTTATAAAATTATTTGAAAGTTTGAAACACAAATTTTTAATTTTAACAAACAAGACTAAACAAATTAAGTATAAACATTAAAGTAATCTATTACATTTAAAATTATTTTGAGGGAACGTAACAACTCTTTAAACTAATTTCTGAACGTGCCATGCATGCGGCACAGTATTCTGAGCACATTATTCGAATTATTCTGACCTTTTTTTTTTCTTGGTCGCTGCCTGTAAGGAATAGACACTTATTATTATTATTATTATTATTATTAATATTTTTATTATTATTATTATTATTTTCTCCATTAAGTTTATTAGTGTGTCATAAGAAGTTTTATTTTTTTATTCATTTTTTTTTTTTTTTTTTAAAATCTCCGCAGAGGCCAGTGTCATGAAAAGTTAAGAAAAGATGCATAGCTTGAGATCATGTGACACTAACTCTCCTATTAGAACTAAAAATTTATGTACGGTTTTTGGATTACAATCATAAGATAAATACTATAAGTATATTTTACTGTGAGATATTTTCTATATGAATATATAATAACGAAATACATGTGCAGTGTTAATGTTGTATCGTGTACGTGTGTGTCATGTCCTTGCTTTATATCTGTACATAACAAATAAAATATATTTTAGGTTATTAAATCAAAACTGGTTAGGTTAGTTTAGGTAGCTCCGCCATGGTTGTTCTGACAAAATTAGCCGTAAAGTTATTTATGGACACGGTTTATCATAATTATATGATAGAACAATGAATCGTAATATGTTCAATAATCAATATACCACACGCGTGTGCCAGTTACATAATTAAGATCTATTCAACTCTACATCATACCTATTCGAAAAGATAATTCTTATCGTTGGAGGAAGTCACCAACAGATCACCACGCCATCACCTACCTGTTTTGCTTTTGTGCTCTCTTTCATGCAGTGGACGCTTTTGCCTCGAAGTTTCCATTCATTCGGCTTGTATTAACTCGCTACATGATTCTCTACAGAGTAATAACCAAAGGAAAATCCATCCTGACACTGTTCATCCGCGCCAAATAAAATAACCAAATGATTGTAAAGCTATCCGGACATATAAAAAAAAGAATTCGTATCTCTGAATTAACTCAAACTCATCTAAGTCATTTAATTGTTTTAAAATTTGTGCGGGTTAGATCTGCACAAATATTAAAGAACCCTTATATTATAAACAGAAGTTGAATTAACTCCATTTAAAATCAGACAATTAAAATTCATTAACTCAAAAGATTTACTTTTAGTTAATGCAGAGGATATGCATTCTAAAAAACATATCGTATAGCGATATATTTGAAGTCGTTTATTTAAACGAGGCGTGTTGATCTGAATCCAATAATTGTGACTTGTTGTTGTCGCACAGTGGGAATGGATATGTTTTTTCAACAAAGACGAACCTCATTCGATAAATAATAAATTTGAAAAAATATTTTGATTATCAGTTTTCAAATTATATAAGTTTATATTTTTAAATATTTTAGATCACAAAACATGATAAAATATGTTTATGCAGCAGTGAATATGTTTATATTTTTTATTTTACCTAAAAACTTTGTTTTATTATTATAATATTATTTTGTCCCATATAGATGACATTCTTATTGTTAGTTAGGATATGTCTTCTTCAATTATACAAAATACTATTGCAAATAATTAGTTATATCTTTTACTAAGTCATTTTTTTATAATGATTTATATTATTTTTATTATTAAATATAATTAGTTGTATTTGTATTAAAAGAAAGTGCAAGTTGAACAGATTAGAAATTGCCGCATTTGATTATGACTTAAAAAAATATTATATATAATAAAACAACCCAACCCGTCATTATGATTTCTATTGACAATGTGAATACAATCGGACAAATTAAACCTAACCCGTGACAGCGTAACCCCTACGGAAAACAGACGCCCACATGATAAAGATCAATTAAATTATTCGAATCAGATTATTGCTAGGAAATCCGAACCTACAACCACCAATCAATTATTGTTACGTCCGAATCTACTTCCTCTCACAGGCTCACAGCTGCTGCATTTCTCCCTCTCAGTCCTGCATTTCTTTCTCAGTTTTTACTTGTTCGTTTTGTTTCACATCACACCAATACAGAACAAACGAACCAGACATGTTTTTTTTTTTTTTTTTTTTTTTTTTTTTTCTGAGGTGAATGAAAGAAGCAACAATCCCAGTGTAAATGTGCGCTCTTTTTATTTTGTTATTACTATTAATTGTTAACTATATATGATGGACAGAAGGCACATCACATATCTAATTGATATGTCAAACAAAAGTAAACAGTATAACATATTGATATGTCAAGCAAAATAATAAAAATGGTCAAGTTGAGAATATGATAATATAAAAGAAAACTTTATAAGATAATCAAATTAGAAATAATATTTGAGTTCCACCAAAAACTCAGATATTTGAAATTTATGAAAATAAAGAGATCTCGATAGATTATATTATGAATGGAATAAGATGAAACCGAGATGAAATTGATGTCAATGATATTTTTGTATATAATATAGCGCTAAATATAAAAAAAAATTAGGATCATAACTCAAAGTCTATTAAAGAATGTCGACAAAGAAATGATTGGCCAAAATGGACATGTGCAATTGAGGCAGAGTTCTTTAAAAACGAAAATTTTTTAGACCTGTAGTCCCAATACCCAAATATGTAAAATCAGTAGGATATAAATTGGTACTTATGTGAAAAAAAATAAAAAAAAGGTGAAATTGTAAGATATAAAGTGCGATTTGTCGCCCAAGGTTTTTTTAAAGACCTAGAATTCATTATGAACAGACATACTTATCAGTAGTGGATGCAATAATTTTTCGATACATAATTAGTCTAGCAACCCATGAAGAACTTGATTTCCGCCTAATGCATGTTGTTACACCCTATTTATATGGCTCGCTAATGATATTTATATAATAATCCATGAAGTATTTGAAATGTCTAAAGCATGTAATTTAGGTTCTCGAGAACCTTATTCAATTAAATTGAATAAATCTTTATATGGATTAAAGCAATTTGGACGCATGTGGTATAACCATCTCAATGAATATTTATTGAAACATAGATATAAAAATGATATAATTTGTTCATGTATTTTCATGAAAAGATCAGGAAATGAGTTTATTATAATTGGAGTTTATGTTCACGATCTAACTATCATTGAAACTCCTGAAAAACTTCCAAAAACAGTAAATTGTTTGAAGGAAAAACATTTATATTAAAGATATTGGAAGAACAAAATTTTGTCTTGGATTGCAAATTAAACATTTGAAAAATGATATTTTTGTGCATTGAGAAAATTATATTGCGGGAGTGCTGAAATGATTTTATATGGATAAATCATATTTATTAAGCACTCCAATGATTGTAAGATCATTAGATATGAATAAAGACACTTTTAGACCTCAAGAAAATAATGAATAATTACTTGGTCCTAAAGTATCATATTTTGGTACAATAGTAGCACTTATGTATCTTGCTAGACATTCAAGACATGATATACCATTTGTAGTAAATTTATTAGTAAGATATAGTTATTTCCCCATGAGAAGACATTGGAATGGAATTAAACATATACTTGGGTAAAATGGATATGGGTATGCGGATGCTTGATATTTTTCTGATCCATATAATGGCTGATCTCAAACAGGGTATTTGTTTACATGTGGTAGAACAGCTATTTTGTAGCGATCTATGAAACAAACTATAACAGCCACATCCTCTAATCATGCATAAATTTTACCAATATACGAAGGAAGCCGAGAATGTGTTTGGTAAAAATCTATGATTCAACACATTCGTCAAACATATGGCTTGTCTTCTGGAGAAATGATACTGACTATCATATATGATGATAATACTACATGTATTGCTCAATTAAATGAATGATACATTAAATGAGATATAATAAAACATATTTCACCAAAAAAAAATTTCAAACATGGTCTCCAAAATGATAATGTTATTAATGTTTATCAAATATATCCAAGTGAGAATCTAGTAGATTTATTCACTAAGGCGCTCCCTACAGTAATATTAGAAAAGTTAGTGTAATTTTGGAGTTTGTCGAATTAAATATCTTGATTGATGTTGTCAGGAGAGGGGGGGGGGGATGGGGGTTAATATGTACTATATTTTCCTTAACCATAGTTTCTCTTACTGGATTTTCCTGATAAGGTTGTAGTTGCATACTTAGAAGAACATTGTACTCTTTTTCTAATAAGTTTTTATCTCATAGAGTTATTCCTAATAAGGTTTTAATGAGACATGCATATTCTTATGGACATCTAAGGGGGAGTGTTAGAAATATAAATGTGGATGTCCAACCATTTTGTAACTCTCAATATTGATCACCTCATCCCCACTACTATTAGAATTCATTTCTCCACTAGTATTGTAATTAATAGTAGATAGCATTTTATTTACAATTTGCAGCCTATAAATAGAGGTTTTGTAATTTTGTATTGTACACATGAGAAATGTATGAATAAAAAGATTGCCATCTTTTATGTGTTTTCTATCTTGTATATTATTTTTTGTCTTTATTTTATAAGAGTAAATAGCAATTTTCTTTATATCTATTCTTTTTCCCTCGAGTATTAGAAAAAGACGAAAGGAGATGAGGGCGATTTGGCGGCTTCACTAGTGAAAAAACAGGAATCAAGATCGGCTTATCTGGATCGGGTGTACTAACCAACTGATACTAATACCTATATGGATCAGTTCTATCACTAAAATCGATACTAAAAGCTAATGAAAGGACAGCACATGCACTATCAGCATCGGTTCTAAGCTTAGAACCGATCCAGATACTATCAGCATCGGTTCTAAGCTTAGAATCGATGCTGATTATAAAGTATCAGGATCGGTTCTAAGCTTAGAACTGATGCTGATAGTATCTGGATCGGTTCTAAGATTAGAACCGATGCTGATAGTGCCTATTTAGCTTTATCCCGAAGTCTGATTCTGGGCCCAGAATCATTTTTCTTTCTTCTTCCTACATTGCTTGGCGCAGCACCTGTCTTACTGGGCATTGATCAGCTATCTCACTCTTCGTTCTCAGGTTCATTAATTGATTAATCATCTCTTTTCTCAAATTTGATGTTAGATCTAGCACAATTTAGGTTCTAATTCGGTCCATTTTATAAACCCTAATCTATCTTTTAGGTTTTAATACATTTTTATATTTTAAGCTTTTCTTTATATGTGAAGATGAGCAAATTCATGATATATATGAATTTTTGATATAACTATATTTGCACATGCATGCTATATTTGAGCTTTTGATATATACCCATATATACCCTAGTATGCATCATATATATGTTATATAGTATTTGGCTAATATGCTATGAGTTGCATAGAGGCCTCCCGTGCTACGGCTCAATATTTGAGTTTTCAAAATACTAACGGTCGATCCGAACCATTCATATTGTTCTCCATATTAATATGTGTTTGGAGACCAAATTTTACATTTTTTGGAAATTGTTTACTATTTTTTTATGGTCCAGATTTGTCTGAAAAACAACGATTTTCAATAAATCTAAAAAAATGGTAAAAAATTTCCAAAAAATGTAAAATTTGGTCTCCAAACACATATTAAT
>JARJHM010001630.1:0-18466 GCA_033356055.1 Carex pumila
TTCCTTCAGCTATCTAATTTATACCAAACACATGTATGATTTTTTTTTTTATTATAATAGTTGTTGTTTCGTTATTACGTGAGATAAATTTATCATCAAATTTGTTACATTTTTTAAGATATATCATTACCAATTCACAATTGCATTTTTCTCTCTAAGAGCATATTCGGCTGCCAGACGGAATGAAAATGTGCTTGAGTTCAGATTCAATTTAAATGACTGAAATATTGTGTGCGTGGGAAAAAAAAATTCACTCTGAGTGATTTCTTTTTCCCCCACATATACAGTGGTAGACGAACATACCCTAAATAAATCCAGAATTTTATCATAGGAAGGGGTACAAGTATAACAATTAATGATACATTTTTTTGGTCTAATTGCTAACATCCCCCAATTAATCATTAATGTTTATCAATTTCCTTATCGGAAATCAAAATATTCTATTTTTTCATTAACCTAATATATAATCTATTATTTGATAATTATATTAAATTTTATCTCCACCAACAGTAATAACCAAACAAATTACTATTATTTGATAACTGTATTAAATTTAATTTATAATATAACCAAATCATAATTATGGAACAAATTGTTGTCTATTCCTTCAATAATAGAAGCATCCAAATTAGAAATATTGCCCTTTTTTTAGTTCATGGGTTTTATTTTGGTTACTTCTATTTAGTATGAATAGAAAAAAAATGTGATTAGCATGCACCATATTATATAATATATATTAAGATTCTGCATTTAATATCCCCAACTTATTTGTATAATTACCAACCGAGGACCTAAATTAAAAGAGAAAGTAAAAATTAGTCTAACTAATTTTTTGTGTAACTACCAACCGAGAAGCAAAAAAGGTCATGGCTTGAATTTTTTTGTGTTAAATTCGT
This sequence comes from Carex pumila, assembly GCA_033356055.1. Classification (NCBI taxonomy): domain Eukaryota; kingdom Viridiplantae; phylum Streptophyta; class Magnoliopsida; order Poales; family Cyperaceae; genus Carex; species Carex pumila. The sequence goes on from JARJHM010001630.1 coordinate 897, forward strand.
TTAACTAATGTGTAATAAGTCAAGATGTTTATTTATCGTGGCAGGGTTTGTTCTGCAAAAACTGTAGCAATAGTACTGCCAAAACGACAATGCAATAGACATAGGGGTGCAAACGGATCGGATACGGACTGGATACTGGTAAAAATCATATATGTATCCATTTTTATTTTTTGGATATGGATCAGATATCAGATATCTATAGATATATACATACATATTTTCATAATATATACTATATTATGTGGTATATATTTACTATTTGGATACAAATAAATATAAATTTAATATATATTTAGATATTGGATATCCGTATCTAAATTTCACATCCGAATCCGGATATGCTCCGATATTTATTCAATTCGTTTGCATCCCTAAATGAAAAAAAACAGACAAGTCTAGATAAGGTGCTCAAATTTTTGAATGCGATAACAAAACAAACGGGGACCAATTTAAGATTTGTTCTCCATTGAAAGGATCGTGTTCAGAGGTTTTGTTCCTCCAAAAGGTTGGACCCAAAATGATTTTGTCACCCATTGGGACTCAAAATTGATTATCGAAGTGCTGTTTAATAAATTAATTTTATGTCTAACAAAGAGAAAAATGCCTTATCAGAAAGTTGAAAATTGGAGATAAATATAATAAAATGGCAGATATCCAAATAACAACAAAAAATTGGCCAATTTAAAATTTCACCGTCGGCTTGCTTAATTATTCTTCAACGGTTTATTTGATTGCAAAACAAGAATAACTAGAATAGCCAAATCAAGAATAGGTATTGTTTATCTTATTAGAATATTCAAATCTCAAAATTCATAGAAATAGTCTATTCTAATATGACAAAAAGTTTGAATTTCCTATTCTAACTATCCTAATCCAACCAAACACCGAATAGACTATTCTAACTAACCTATTCTCAACCCAACCAAACATACCGAGAGAAGAATATTTGAAGAAAAGAAAAAAGAGTATAGAAAAAAAAATACAAAAATAATGAAAATGAGTCCTCACAAGCAAAGGGAATTCTTCTCATTTATTACAAATCATATAATAAATTGGATAGTAAATTTATTTCTATCGATGGTTTTGGAGGGGACTCCTAAGTGTTCTTTGTGGAACACGTCAAAAACCCTGCAAAAAAAAATTGAACAATAGCTTATGTATCAGAAACAAACAAGTAATATAAAAAATGAAATATTTATTTGTCGAAACAGGAGCAGCTTGATTAGTCAACATCTTACCAAGGCTTATTATGGTTACATAAAAGTGAAAAAGTTCAGTGGTCAAAATCTAAATATTCAAATAATAATAAATATAATAATAATAAAATTATGAACCTGATTAGATTTTCTGTAGGGCAGCCACAATCTTCAACCCGCACATAACGAGTCCCAGATGAAATCAACCAATCCGGCAGCAAATGAAGCGAACGACAGGATGCAATTTCCAACGTTGTGAGTGATGAAATGCTATGCCGATTAATTTGTGGTCTTTCTTGAGATAAATCACCAAATAGCTCTGTAGATTCCACCAACTGCAGTCCATCCATTGCTAGTGATTTCAGGGTTTTACACCAACTAATTTGTAGGTCTTTCAACATATCTAGATGCCCAAATCCGGTAATCAACTCCAGGTGGTCACACCCACAAATTTTGAATTTTTCAAGCTGGGAGGGCAGCTGCTCCAGCTGCATAGTTCGGATACTAGAACATTTAGTAATGTAGAGGTACTTGAGAGTGTGAAGATTACCGAATGGAAGGGATTGAATATAGCCACAACTTTCTAACCTGAGTTCTTCAATTGACTGCAATAACAATGGATCCCTCATCCATCCTGGTACTATGGTAGAAGGGTAACCCGATACTAGAAGTTTCTTGAGGTTAGGATGTGGCAGGAGGCATTCTAACAAGGAAAAATGTACATCATCTGCGCCAATTATCCCACCTTCACAAGCTTCTGGTACGAGTTTTAATTTCAGCCGTGAGTCCATGGTGTATCCAATTCCATCCTTATAATCCCAGTGTAACTCCAAAATCTCAAATTTGCACTTATTTCTCAGGTTAGCACGCTTGGCATCTTCTAAATTATTAATGTTCTTTAAATTTTCAATACAGAGCGTCCCTTTAAGGTCCTTCATATCCTTTAACCAACCTATAGTTCTAACTTTCCAACATGCTTGAACTTTTGTTATTGACGGAAAATTAACAAGACCATGGGGGACATAATCCAAGAATTGACGGTCTGAATAGAGCGATAATTGATGGTCAATAGTTAATTCAAGTAAGTTAGTAAGTGAACAGAGCGATTTTGGTATCTCTTTAAGGTTGTGACCAGAATCAATACATAGAAACTGTAAGTTAGCCAGATCACCAATATTTTCAGGTAGATATTCAAGGGAGCAACAATAAACTTGTAAATCCACCAAGTTGTAAAGGAGGCCAATGGATAATGGTAACATGTTAAGACGTGTAGAACTAATACTTAGATAGGTAAGATGTTTCAATTTGGAAATGGAGTCAGGAATCTTAGTCAAACTATCCCATTTCAATATCAATACCCTGAGCACTTCAAATTTAGTGAGGTCACATAAGGTTACGCCTTTCGAAGAATCTTGACAATCAACCATCAACTCTAAGTTTGGGTCAAAATACTCTTCCCATTTTCGATCAATAATAATAGTTATTAAAGCCTTAATATTTTCTTGGGGAATTCGATTTAGATATCCCAAGCCCATGGAACCGCCTACATATAAATGGTATACTTCTCGCAAGACAATTCTCTCTTGAATATCAAGTGGCTGATTGATCTCCACCGAGTAGTGTTCATTCTCAGAATTAAGTCGAGCAAGATCATGGATTATATCATGCAACTTATTATCATCAAGAAAGGACCTCTCTTTTAACTCATTATAATATTCAACACCAATTTCTGTGATTTCTCTATTTCTCCGGGAATCGATGTACCCATGAGCAATCCACGACCTTATCAAATCCATTTTTTTTAACACGTAATCTTTTGGGTACATTGAGCAAAACAAAAAACAGGGCTTAAGATGAGCAGGTAGATGAGCATAACTAATCTGAAGTGCTGGGAAAATCTCTTCTTTTGATTCTTTTATTTCCCAAAGACCACTTTCCAGAATCTCCCTCCAAACCTTTTCATCAGTTTCTTGCCTAAGGAGACTTGCTATTGACTTTACAGCCAATGGCAACCCACCACACTTTCTGGTAATCTCCCTTCCCATATCTACCAAGTGTTTTGGCATGGTGGTACTTGTACAACTAAATGCATAATGCTCAAATAACTGCCAGCATGAATCTTTAGATAGGTTACTTGGGTTAAAACAGGTTGTTGTTTCCATGACCTTTGCTACCTTTTCATTTCTTGTTGTCACGAGAATTTTGACCATCCTTGCTTCTTTAAAAGGAACTCGGAACAACTCCCAAAGTTTACGATTCTCGTTCCACACGTCATCTAAAACAAGTAGTATTGTGTTTCCCTTCACAGCTTTTGCAAGCTCTTCTTGTAATTGGCTCAACTCACTTAAACCACAATTTGTTTTGGAGAATGATTCAATGGTTGCTTTGATGACTCTTCTAACATCAAATTCTTCGGAGACACATACCCACCCATTTAAATCAAACCAATGGGAAACCCCCTCATCTTTGTAGACCAATTGGGCAATGGTGGTTTTTCCGAGACCACCTTTTCCAATAATTGAAATGACCGAAAAGGGCTTTTCTTTTTCAGATAGTAACAAATTGATTACCTTCTTTATTTCAGCATCTCTCCCAAAAATGCTTGCCTCATCTACCATGTGACCCGTTGGGGGTCGTAAATGTTTATTGTTCGGACACCTTGCCCCATCACTCTCGCTTAATTGAAGAGCCTCACGATCCTTTGCTATTTCATCAAATCGACTTCTTATTTTGTTAAGCCGATCAACAATGCCATCAGGAATTGGTACAATGTACTGTTAAAAAAGAAATGAATTACAATGCTAAATTTCATAATTTGTTAGCTGAAAATGATAATTAAGGGATCAAGGCGCCTACAATGTAACTACTCCATCCTTCTGCAAATTGACCTCGGACTTTTTAATAAATAATTGAATATGTACGGGAAATAAGTTACATGTGTTGGTGTAAATTTTCAGAATTAAAATAAATCAAATTTAAATAGAACTATCTGGATCGTGTACGAAACACTTTCCTTAAACATATTCCGTCTCATCGTGCAAGATGGAATCACAACCAAGATAATCTGGGGTTGTTGCTCCTTAGACACGCCATGGAAGCAACTGATGATAACTCCACGATATCCAGCATAGATCAGATATAATTTAATTTGATTGATACACAATCAAAATGGAGAATAAATCAAAGAGGTTTATTCCGTAGGAGAAATGAATCAAAGAGATTTTATTTTATGAATATCTAGCAGAGGAGAAAGAGTGTGAGCAAAATGAAAATGAGTTTTACCCCTACCAATTAAAAGGAGATTGCTTTATTTATAATAAAGATAGAGATTTAATGTATTAAATAAGAATTAAATTTTAGAGACGAAACGGATCCAAATATATGACAATTAATGAGAATATTAATGAATAATCAATCAAAGACTAAACATTTGGACTAATTATAATTCTTATTAATTATAAATCAAATCAGAGTAATTCACAGAATTGAAAATGATTAGATATAAGATTTACATTTGAACCCTCAAGTTTAGAAATATTACAAATGGATATTTGAATCAAATATAAAATATTGAGTTGAAATTTTGAGATTTCAAATAAAGTTCCAACAATCCCCCACAAAACTCAATATTTTAGGATATCAAATGGAAGATTATATAGAAACAAATTGCTGGATATTTATATTGTGCATCGATGAAGTAGTTTAAAAACTTTGAACTTCATCTAGTATCGATAGCTTTAATTTGGATGAAATAGAGTGAACTATGTCTTGAACTTGTTTCTTCTATTCAAAATTCAACTACCACACACACAATATGGAGCTTCTTGTCGTAGTACGCTCATTAATGGCCTTACGCAAGTCTTGAATTTTTCATGAGAGTCTTAAAGGCTTGCCCATGCCTTGCACCGCAGCCGTTACAGACACTCTCATATAGGTGAGTTCCTACCAAGAATAAGTGTAGATTCATATCCTGCAGAAATTACCACCTCGGTTCTCATTAAGATCTAACTTGCTCAACCTACCATCTACATAGAGCACACTCATCATAGAGATGAAATTGGAGTCGATGTTCCTAAAAGTGTGTGCTATTTTGGTCAACTTATCGGTTTGTTATTACCCATTGAATCTCTATGAAGGGATTACCTATCAGAGATTGGGTTGCCACCGCAAGATGACCCATTAGGGCTAAACCCATCCCCTCGATGAAATTATTAGGACTTTAATTTTAGTCCTTTATATATATAATTTTCATGTCAATCAATCATCATTCATTGCTCAAATTTGTAAGTAGTTTCTTTTACCCATAAAAAAAACTTGCAAAACAATATCCTTCGAATAATTGTAATTTGCAATAAACTTCACATAATTATTTCAATAATAACATGAGATAATTAATCACATGTTTTAATCACAAATATCATTATGCATGCTTAATATCATAATATACATTAGATTCGGTTTAATATTTGAATGTTTATACCCTCACACATTTTCTACTACATATACAAGAAAATAATTAGACATCAATTATGCAAGATCAACTACTATATGAGATAATTATAGTACAATCTCATTGAATTTTCAAAATGTAATATCTAACCAAATTACATATTTGGTCATCATGATCAACTAAATGAGTATTTTTTATTTATTTCATACTCTCATATTTAGTTTTCCTTTATCAAATTTATCATTATGTCTCATAAAAATAATGACATATATTCAATATTCATTTATATTTTGATAACATATTGTATCAGTTGTAGTAAATTAGTTTTATTTCTTCTTTGGCTATTAAGTCAATTTTTTTTCTTTTTAATTCGGTCATCAGGTGAATATCTTTGTTTAATTTCCTTTTTATCTATTCATTTTTTATCGGAATAATTAAGAGAATAGTCAAGATAGTTATAAATAGGAGACTGCTTTATTTATAATAAAGATAGAGATTTAATGTATTAAATAAGAATTAAATTTAGGAAGTTGATAATTAACTCCGCACCTCCCACCTCGGAATTAACCCCGCACAAAATGCCAAAAAACTCCAGCTGTCATTTTTTTTCATAAGGTATTAATACTTATGTACAAAAGTATTTATCCCTAAGAACGAAAGTATTTATCCCTAAGCATGAAAGTATTTAGGAGCTAGACCATGCACGTTTTTTTCATGGAGGATGGGGGGAATCTCAAATCACATGGGGGACCATGCACGTTTTTAGAGGTGGATTTTTTTATCTCATTTCAATCTCGTCCACATTTCTCATGATATATGAGAAATTTTGCGAATATAAAATCATGAACGTTTTCTACGTAATTTTCTCTTTCAAATGAGATCCATGATGACATATTTTCGAACAAGTCGTTACAGAAGTATTTATCTCTCATCGTGCAAGTATTTATACCTATACTTGAAAGTACTTTTTTGCATATAATACTTTAATATGCCAGCATAAATACTTATAATACATGATATTAATACTTTCATATGTCAGTATAAATACTTATAATACTTAATATTAATACTTTTATATGTTAGTAACTGTCATATGTAAAAAATATTTGCAAGTATAGTTATAAATACTTGCACAATGAGGGATAAATACTTATAATACTTGATAGTAATATTTTCATATGTCAGTATAAATACTTATAATACATGATATTAATACTTTTATATGTCAGTATAAATACTTATAATACTTAATATTAATACTTTCATATGTCAGTAACTATCATATGTAAAAAATATTTGCAAGTATAGTTATAAATACTTACACAATGAGGAATAAATACATGTGTAACACCGTGCCCGAAAGTATGTCATCATGGATCTCATTTGAAAGAAAAAATTATATAGAAGACGTTAGTAGTTTTAGATTCGCAAAATTCATCATAGATCATTAGAAATATGGATGAGATTGAAATGTGATAAAAACTAATTTTGAGAGAGAGAGAGTGGGGGGATAGTGAGGGGATGGAATGGTGGGGTGGTGGTGGTGGTGGGGGGGGGGGGGGGGGGGGGGGAGTAATATAATTGTTCTTAAATTTAAGAAAGGAAATGAATCCAAATATATGACAATTAATGAATAATCAATCAAAGACTAAACATTTGGACTAATTATAAATCAATTCAGAGTAATTCACAATGATTAGATATAAGATTACATTTGAACCCTCAAGTTTAGAAATATTACAAATGGATAATTGAATCAAATATAAAATATTGAGTTGAAATTTTGAGATTTCAAATAAAGTTCCAACAACATGTACAAGTTCATTAGATTAAAACAATATATGTACTGTCCAAAAAGGAATTTATTAGATAAGTATATCAAACTTTGTAATTTTATAATTAAAAATGATATTCAAGGGATCAATATATTGACACTCTAATGTTAGATTTGAAAAACTTATTATAAAATAAGTGACCACTCCAGTGGATACCAATCCAACGGAAAGAAAACAAATTGCATTTAGTAACACTATATATCACAAGTAAGATCCTATATGCACAATATACTAACTACTAACCTCTCTCTGTTCTCTCTTGTGAAGACCTGAAGCTTCGGAAGCCTTTCTTGCCTCTACTTGGACACGTGTGACCTCATACTGGTACTCGCTGAGCACATCCTCAGCATCATAAGCGACCTTCCTGAGCTCCTTGAGCCACAGCTTGACAGAGCAGTCTCTGACCTCCCTCTCCTCAGCATCGTACAGTGTGGCCTTGATTCGCTCTAGAGTTCGCATGACACTCTCAAGATCCTCCTCAACAGCTCGAGCAAACCCCCTTTCGGAGTTATTTGATGAAGAGGAAGAGGAAGGAGCATGCGCAGAGGCTGTAATAGAGGGGAGCAATTTGTTGGCTAGAGAGAGCAGAGAAGTTATCAAAATCCCTACCATGTTTCTCTGTAGATTAATTTTTGTGAAGAGAGAGGAAAGAACCTTAGGTCTGAGTTGCGAAAGAGAGAAATGTGTAAAGAGTTTTGAGATGTGAACAAGGAAAGCTCTTGGAAATGGCGTGGATAAGACTTTGTACAGTAGTTAATGTTTATTTCAACTTCTTATTTTTCTTTTAATTATTTTCTTTTTAACAAGAGTGGATGAATACTTTTTAATTATTTTTCTTTACCATGTCGAAACCTCGGAAATAAATATGCTACGATCTGATTGTAGGGTCCAGTTTATTCCAAATCCAACATTTTTTTTTTTTGAGTTGTATGAATATCTATAGAAATTATTTTTTATGCTCGAATCTCAAAACAAATGAAAGATTGAATTTAAGATAACATGATCCTACAATCCCTTTAGGCTGTGTTCCAAAAAAGCTGAGCTCAGAGGAAGGGGAAGGAAGAGCTCCAGCGCTGTTCCTCTCGCTACAGTAAATTATACATCTCAAATTAGAGGTTACGAATTTTCAAAAGTCACGCAAAATATGAGATATCTCAGAGGATGCGAATTCGGAAATAAATGGGTTCGGATCCCCTAAAGTAACGTAGTCTTTGGGTTTTGGATTGGAATCTTCTTTATTTGATCTGTCATTCAAGATTGCTTCTCAATTTGAACTCATTGTGCCCTCCATTTTGAACAGATTATCAAGGATTCAAATCGGACAGTTCAGATTTAAAACCAAAAGATTGAGTTACTGCACTAGATCTGAATTCGAAATAAATTTGCTGTTATTTTCAAGGAATACAGGAACCTTTTATTGGTCTTTGTCAAGATTCGTGTATGAAAAATTTATTTTCATAGGACGGAACTAATAAAATTAGAAAGATTCTTCAAATATGAAATACATAATGTGTGAAATGGATAATGGATGGTCACGCATAATATAGTGTTTGAAAGTCATTATAATTACAAAAATAAAATTATAATTATAAATATACATTTAATAATTTATAAGTTGAATTATATAATAATTTTAAAACGAACGAAATTTTTATTAAATATCTATATACATGATGAAAATTTTTAATCAGCCTCTGCTTGTTTACTTCTTGTTAGTTACATGATTCAAAAAAAATTGAAGATAAAATTGCATTAACTTGATATTTCATCATGATAATATCACTGGTCTTAGAATATAGTATTCGCGAATTATTTATTTTTTGGTGATGGCGAATCAAATTATGAATATTTCGGTTGATCAAACTTTGACCAAATTATTTGCGAATAATTCTCGGATTTTACAATTTTACATTATTCATGAACTTTTTTTGAAATTTTTTTTTTGTTTTTTTTTTGCTCCCTTGTGGTATTGAAATCTCCAATTCAGATAAATGCGAATCATTCCCAAATTATACTCGAATTATTCCGGAATCATGAAATTTTAACCCTGCTGAATTGAACCTAAATAATTCATTTATCCCTGTGGTACATTTACTAATAGTTTCAGACTGCTGAATAATTCAACGATTGTGATATAAAACAAAATTGTCCAAAAGGTATTTGTTTAATTTTTTTTATGAATAAGAAAAGTCGTTAGTATTGATTTATTCAAGTAATGATGATGGTAATAAGTTTTGCTCTTTTGTTGACACGCAAACATTTAGAGCTGAACTGTTCAAAGAAACTGAAGGTAGTGGGTAGGGATTTGGAACTTCTGTAGAATTGCCGTAGGTTGTAGGTAGGGGAATGAACTCTGCTCCTTTTCTTGAGAAAAGGAGGACCCTCCTATTCTCCAATTCGAACCGTTTAAAATTGATCAAACGGGTTCAATTAAATTTGTGCTTTGAGATTCGTGCCATGTTAAAAAGAAATTGAAGCCGTTTGATAGATGTTGAACAGTTCGGATGGAGAATAGGAGGGTCCTCCTTTTCTCAAGAAAAGGAGCAGATTGGCTTCCGTAGGTAGGGGTGATGATTCGGTCCGGTTTGGATTAAGATGTTCAGTTTGTTTTTTGAAACTGAATTATAACTTCAGTTTGGTTTGGTTTAAATTTTTTTTATATATTATGACTTTGATCTGGACCAACCTGGTTTATTTCTTAATAATCTGATTTATTTCTTAATCAATTATTTAAAATACTTTGGTTTATTTCTTAATACTCCGGTTTAGAACAAAATACCTCCCTCTAAAATTCTTAACAAAATACCCTTGTGGACCCCCTTTTTTTCCTCTCTTTTCCCCCTCTTTCCTCCTTCCTCCTTCCTCCTAGTTACTTCCTTCCAGGGTCGGCCCTGAAGATTTTGGGACCTGGGGCGGGAGAAAAATTTAGACCCTTTATGTACAAATTTTTGTTATTAATATGCCAATATATCACATAAAATAAAAGGGGGGGAGGGGATATAAAACCAATACCCCTCAAAATAAAACATATTAAAAAATGAACATACCCTAATACCCACACCATGCTTCTTCATAAACCAATTTTGAACACTTGTATGTTGTACCTGTTGAATCATGAATTATATGTTCAATATCAATAGATTTTAACATGTTTTTTTCAATACTTAATATTGTTAATCTATTCAACATATCTTGAATCATAATTGTCCGTAAATAAGATTTTATCAATTTTAATTTTGATCGAGGCAAATTACTTCATGAAGAGTTAAGTCCGAAATTCGATTGAAAGATTATATTTCTATGTGGATATTTAAATTTAGGTTACTGGATCTCATCTATATTTAAGAAAAGAAATTATTGGATAAAAAAATATCAATTGTGATAACGATCACAGTGAAAAATATTATATTAACAATTACGTTTGGTCTTATCGTGGCTGCTGGCAAAATTCATTGTCAGATAGGTTCAAGCTCAAATTCTGCTAAATTCCGATCAGCATCTACGCAAATATTAAAGAAGATAGGTTAATTTGGTGAATTTTCAACTTTAATTATATGAATTGGTCTAGGCCAGTCCGGATTCCAACTCTATATTATTTAATATAGTTATTTGGAATCCGTTCCTCAGGGTTGGGATTTTTCTGAGTCACGTTAAAATTGGTGGTCCCATTACAGATTTAAATAAATCTTTTCTTGGACTGATTTTTATTGTTTCTCTCTTTTTTCTTTGCAAAACGGTGGTAGAAGCTACCAGTTGATTTTTATTGTTTCTCTAGGCTTGATATTGTGGCTGATATTTTTTTTTGCTGAAGCATAATAAAAGTTTCCGCTATGCCGGATTACAATTTATGATTAGTAGTTGACTAAGGCATGTAGAAATTTCAGCAAAGTCGTAATGCCAAGCCAAATACAAATTACGGAGCATCACCTTATGATAATATAGATATTTAATGCGTTACAATTATCCAGAAAAAAAAAAAAAAAAAAAAAAAAAAAACAGCCGTAGATCAACTATTAGAAACTAGTATTGTGTCCTTGCGTAGCAACAGGAATATATTATACAATTGAATAGAATATGAAGAGACCTTTTTATTTCACATTCACACAAAATTAAGAAAAAATATATTTAAATGAAAATAAAAGACACAAATGTTAAAAAATAACAGAAATTCAAATAATAAATAACAATAAAAGAAACAACAGCAAATGAAAAAAAAAAACATATCAAATATAACATAAAAAATTTCTTGAAGTATCGTTGCAATTTAATATCAAATTTTCTCCACAAACAAAACATATCAATAAACAATTTAGAGGGACAATAATATGTAAAGAAACAAATTTGAAAAATATATAATTAAATAATTAAAATAAGAATTTTCTCACGTATATATTCTTGATGGAATTATTTTAACAATAAAAAAATTTCTACATATCATTTCTCAATATGACAGTTCTAGATATTTTTCATTTCCTCTCCATATGGGAAAGATATTATTGTTTCCATCAGCACAAGGACTGCTTGCTATTCATATATTCACAAAGATATAGTAGCCCTAAACAAAATTCGGAAATATATAATTATTTTCATTTTCATTATCGAAGCTATATAGTAAGATGAGAAATGAAACAGAAGAAATGGAAATATAAGAAAATATTTTAATTGTAGGAATCAAAGATAATTGTAAGAAGAAATAAGGAAACGGATTGCTAGATAATCATTTAATTTTAATTGTGACAAACCATGTAGTTGTTTATGTGGCGAGTGTATTTTTAACTAAATTTAGACTTCTACACATAAAATGAATATATTTAATAAAAAAAAACATATTATGTGATTGGAGGGCTGATTTTTAATTTGAAAATTCATATTTCAATCTTAGCTGTTAACGGATCAGGACAACTACGTGCATAATATAAGAAGGAAGATTACAGAGGTTAATTTAATTAGCTTCTAGATGATGATATGTGGAGCTGATGCGTGTTAGATTTTTCTCTTCTATTGACTTGACTCGGCAAAATTAGCTTCTCGAAGATGATACGTGGAGCTGATGCGTGTTAGTTTTTTTTCTTCTATTGACTTGACTCGGCAAACTTTTCAGCATCTACATTCTTCTATGCACGGAGATCTTTTCAAACATCGTATAAGTATGAACAACTGTAACCAAGCTCGCTTCAGCTATGACAATCAAAACAAAGCTCATAACGTCTACAACAAAACAAACCGGCTAATACCAGTCAAGATGGGCTCGCTTCAGCTATGACAATCAATATACTAGTGAAATATGACGGAAGAAAATTTTAGACCCGTTACATATACTAGTGTTGTAAAAAATAGTCTTAACAATAAATTATATGCATGTTTAATAGTTATCGGCGGTCAAACCGATATTAGTGAATTTTTCCGATTAATCAATTGATTATTCTCGATTATTTCCAATTATTTCATTTATTCTCGTTTGATCGTCTGTTTATTTCTTTTTTTTTCATTTATTTTTGTTTATTCTAGTGATTAATTATTTTACATTGTTTTTTTTCTGTGATGGTGTAATAATAAGTTTTATAAATAATTTATTATAGTTTTATTTGTGCTTGGTTATACGTTCAATTTTTGTATATATATTTTTTCTTCTTACTTATTTTGAATTAATTGATTAATTCCTCTATTATTTATATACCATATATTTTTCTTACTTAATGATGTAATTTTTTCAATTAGTATTTGAAAACGCTTAGTTCTCGAATTTATTTTTTTATTAAATAAATATGTTACTTGCACATGTAAATTAAGTGCGTGTGTATTGTTAAGCGTAGTGTCATGTTATAATAATATAACTAAGTTAAAGTAAGTTAAATTGTCCGCATAATTCTGATTAATTGGTGACATACCGATTAATCGTTTGATGGTATCCCATCATTCAACAAGCACATATATATCGTTATTTACAATATTGATATAAACAATTTTTTTATTGATATGTCGATACATCATACATATTTAATTATAGAAAAGTTTGAACCCTTTATATATTCAAAGTTTGAGATCTAATACTTTTTTTTTATTTAATATATACAGATTAATTTTTTAATATATCCAAAATATTTTTTTGGGGCCCCGTTGAATCTTGAGGCCCAGGGCCGGCTCTGCTTCCTTCCCCGCCTTTCTTTTTTGTCAACTGTGTTTCCACACCACTTTCATGGTCTCAAAAGTTTGTTGCTGAGATAATTTGTTGTGTAGATCTCTCAAAAATTGAGTAGCAACTATAAGTTAGATAATTAACTTGAAATTAATTTACCTAGACTAGTTATGGGAGAAGGCTCAGGAGTGAATTTAGATGGTTGCCTGAATCTTTTACCATACTTAATAGAACTCTTTTCAGTGACTTGAAGACGAATGTTAATCAACAATAATGTAGTTTCTATTGCAATATTAGATTAGGCAACATATTTTTTTATTATATATATGGTTATTGTGGTATTCTCTCCATAGCAGCTTATATGTTTTCTCAGCACTTGATAGTTGAACAATTTTAACGGATCTAACTTTGTTAATATTTTTTGTTCTTCCTTCTTAGAGTAACTTGAAAACACTTCACATTTTTTTTAGAACCTTTAAACTTTCAAATTTAGTAGTTAGAATTTTGAAGTGTACTAAATTGGCCCTGCAATTTACACTGCTCAAGACAATGAATTAAATCACAATTTATTCAATTGCTTATTGATGTGCATTTAAACATTTATTTTAGATGATGTAGTGTGATACGGTCACACAGATGGACATCATCTGTCAACTACATTGTTTGAGTGGAAACATCCATAATATATATATGTCATCGTTGGAACACTAGGACTAATTAACTAACTACACCATATTATGCCTGCTAAAGCAAATGTTTTCAATTAACTTAGTGAACACATCGTTATGGAGGGTTGCTGAACATGGCCTTTGTATTGACATCAATTAATTAGGTAAATTTTAAAAGTCGAAGAGATCACTTTAAAAGTACAAGTTCAAGTAAATATTTATTTTAAGTTATGTTTAGAAGATATTGTAACTAGATTAGAACTATTATAAATAATGTACTAGGCTATTAGAAGATATTACAACTATTACAAATTAATAATTTATATATACTATGTAGGGAGGGAACTGAGATTCTGACACTAGCAACAAGAATGGTAGTGCGATAACAAGAGGGTTGCATAGGAGAGGCAAGATCTGTTGTGCCAGCAAACATGGAGCCCTACTTTAGATTTACATTTTTTTAAGTATGTTAGTTGAAATTTGCAGCAATTATGTTTTTCTAGACCAATTTCAGTATTTTTTAGTTTTGAGTATATGTAGTTTCTATGCTAGTAAGTAGCAAGTCTGAACTTTGAAAAACTAAATTCAGTTATTCAATGAAAGTTTTCCTAGTCTTGAAATAAAATAAAAAAATTATATATACTGAGAGAGGAGAGAGGAGAGAGGAGAGAGGGAAAATTTATAAAATACCCTTCTTTTAAAAAATTTAGAACAAAATACCCTCCCTCTAAAATTCTTAACAAAATACTCTTGTGGGCCTCTTTTTTTCTCTCTTTTTTCCCCTCTTTCCTCCTCCCTCCTAGTTAATTCCTTTCAGGGTTGGCTCTAAAGATTTTGGAATCTAGAGTGGGAGAAAAATTTAGACTCTTTATGCACAAATTTTTGTTATTAGTATCCCAATGTATCGTATAAAATAAAGGGGGGGGAGGCTTATAAAACCAATACCCCTCAAAATAAAACATATAAAAAAATGAACATACCCTGATACCCACACCATGCTTCTTGATAAACCAATTTTGAACACTTGTATGTTGTACCTACTGAATCATGAATTATATGTTCAATATCAATAGTTTTTAACATATTTCTTGGACTGATTTTTATTGTTTCTCTCTTTTTTCTTTGGAAAACGATGGTAGAAGCTACCGGTTGATTTTTATTGTTTCTCTAGGCTTGATATTGTGGCTGATATTTTTTTTTGCTGAAGCATAATAAAAGTTTCAGCTGTGCCGGATTACAATTTATGATTATAGTAGTTGACTAGGGCATGTAGAAATTTCAGCAAAGTCGTAATGCCAAGCCAAATACGTACAAAACGGTCGTAATGCGTTACAATTATCCAGAAAAAAGAAAGAAAGAAGAAGCAAGCCGTATATCAACTATTAGAAATTACGGAGGTTAATTTAATTAGCTTCTAGAAGATGATATGTGGAGCTGATGCGTGTTAGATTTTTCTCTTTTATTGACTTGACTCGGCAGACTTTACAGCATCTTCAAGTGACTGTGTTTTCACACCATTTTCATGGTCTCAAAAGTTTGTTGCTGAGATAATTTGTTGTGTAGATCTCTCAATTTAATTGATTAGTACTGGGAGAAGGCTCAGGAGTGAATTTAGATGGTTGCCTGAATCTTTTACCATACTTAATAGAACTATTTTCAGTGACTTGAAGATGAATGTTAATCAGCAATAATGTAGTTTCTATTGCAATTTTAGACTAGGCAACAGATTTTTTTTATTATATATATGGTTATTGTGGTATTCTCTCCATAGCAACTTATGTGTTTTCTCAGCACTTGATAGTTGAACAATTTGAACGGATCGGACTTTGTTAATATTTTTTTTCTTCCTTTTTAGAGTAACTTGAAAACACTTCACTTTTTTGTTTTTAGAACCTTTAAACTTTCAAATTTAGTAGTTAGAATTTTGAAGTGTACTAAATTGGCCCTGCAATTTACACTGCTCAAGACAATGAATTAAATCACAATTTATTCAATTGCTTATTGATGTGCATTTATACATTTATTTTAGATGATGTAGTGTCACAACAAGAATGAGACACCTTTCGCGAGAATAAAAAAGTGACTTTTTGCGACGGATTATTTTCATTCTTCAGCTTTTTCTTTTTGCGATGATACTTTTCGCGAGAGAGTACCGTCATAAATTTGTTTTTTCTCTCGCAAAAAGTATCTACATTGTTGTAGTGTGTGATACGGTCACACTGATGGACATCATCTGTCATCTACATATACTACATTGTTTGAGTGGAAGCATCCATAATATATGTCATCGATGGAACACTAGGAATAATTAACTAACTATACCATATTATGCCTGCTAAAGCAAATGTTTTCAATTAACTTAGTGAACACATCGTTTTAGTTATGACATATACGTCATGATGATATGGAAATAGATCTCAACAGGTGGACTAATTTAATAGAAAATGAATGATACTTGAATATTATAATTTATGGTTGACCTAACACCTACTAGACATAGAGGTGCCTTGTATATTTTTTAGTTGTGTCTGTAAATTAAGATAGATCTCGGGATGGAAAACTCTTTTTTTTTTCTTTCTGAAAATAAAAACTACGCGACCAGTACATCATACTATCCAAAATCAGATGATAATCATGTATGCTGGAACCTTAAAAACATAAGATATATATATATACAAGTTAAAGTTAATATCTCTGACTTTTCTTCTTTGGATTGTCCTAGTTTTAATAGTTCTTACAAGACAAAAAATATATCGATCTTTTGCAAAACGAAATATCTCAGCTGCTATTCAGAGAAGTGACTTCAAAACAGAGTTTTGAGAGATGAGAAATAAAGAGAAAAAAAAGTAATTAAGGGTGTAACTGGGAGGGAGGGGGAGAGAAGGTGGAGAGGGTAAAAAATTGGGACCTATAAGGATATTTTGTTAAGAATTTTAGAGAAAGAGTATTTTGTTCTAAATTTTTTAAAAGAAGGGTAGTTTATAAAATTTCCCGAGGAGAGAGGAGAAAGAAGGAAAGAAAGTAATTGGAAAGAAAGAAGGAAATTTTTTTGTTTTTTTTGTAAGTGACACATATTCCAAAGAATTCAAACTTTGGCCTAACTTTTCTTTCTTAAATGACAGATAATTTATTTGGTGTGGCACATATTTCTTTCTACAAAATTCATCAATTCATTTGGAGACCTCTAGATTAGAGACGCAGGGCCAATTGGCACCCCCCAATCTTTGGGACCGCTAAATGAATTGGCGACCTTTGTGAATTTCTAATTCTCACCAAAATAAATAA
>JARJHM010001631.1:0-18458 GCA_033356055.1 Carex pumila
TATTAATTACATAATTAGTACTTGAATTGTAGTATCCCGTTTTGAATTCGAAAGAATCAAAATTGACTGTGATCAATAGGATAGTACCAAATTATGAATACAAATACCTTAGGTTTAGGTTAAGATTGTAACCAATTTAATCTAAGCCGGAAATATAGAAATTAAGGTTAGGAATTTGGTGAAGAACCTAATCGTGAAGTCAAACCCTAATTAGGACATCTCAATTCAAATCGGGTATTGGTATGATGGACTTAATTGCGAAGTACCAATATTTGAGGAGAGGAGAGACTAACAAGAGCTTATAGGTCTAGGTAGCTAGGGTGGGGAACTTCATTGAGAAGTTCGAGTTACCTAGGCATGTTATTAATTTACGAATGTAACCCTTAATAACATATTAGGTTAGAAACCTCATCAAATCATACATGAATTCAAACAAATACCGAATTAATAGAGTTAGCAAGGAATTGTAGACCAAAGACCCCTAGATCTCTAAATCTTGAAAGCAAACCAATTCCCTTCTTTTACTTTTATTTACAATTATTATTTCAAACTCCTTTCTTTTGGGTATTGAACCCAACTTTAGGAATTGTTAGAACAAACCCCCCAATTTACTTTTATTGCACTTTACTTTATTTTATTTTCTGAAATTTATTACTAAAGTTTGAACTAAGTTTTATCGTACTCCCTGTGGATCGATACCTAAAATACTACTTTGATATAATTGTGCACTTGCAATTTAACTCAAACGCGTGTTAAAGGTTTAAAAGGTACATCTTATTGTACTGAAACTTTGTGCATACGCTTTTGCGCGCATCAGCATCACACTAATAGTGTCTTGAGATGGCAAGAGAATACAACACTCTAATTGGAGGTGTTTGCACCACTCTTATAGTGTTTCAAAATGGCAAGAGAAGAGGGTAGTTGTAAACCTAATACAACACTCTAATTTAAGGTTTTTACAGCACACAGTGTTCCCAAATAACAAGAGAAGAGGGTGGTTGCAACCCTAGTAAAACACTCTAATTGAATGTCTTTATAGCAATCTAGTAATGTCTCTATATGGTCAAAGAAAATGGTAGTTGGAACCCAAATACAATACTCCAATTGAAGGTTTTTGTAGCACTCTACTAGTGTCTCCAAATGGCAAGAGAAGAGAGTAGTTGCAACCCTAATACAACACTCCAATTGAAAGTCTTTGCATTACTCTATTAGTTTCTCCATATGGCAACAGAAGAAGGTAGTTACAACCCAAATACAATACTCTAATTGAAGGTCTTTGCAGCACTCTAGTAGTGTCTCCAGATGACAAGAGAAGAGGCTAGTTTCAACCCTGATACAACACTCCAATTGACGGTATTTGCAGCACTCTAGTAGTCTTTCCATATGGCAAGAGAAGATGGTAGTTGCAATCCTAATCCAACACCCTGATTGATGGTCTTTACATCACACTAGTAGTGTCCCCAGGTGGCAAGAGAAGAGAGTGGTTGACCTACTAATACTGTTCTCCAATTGAAGGTGTTTGTAGCACTATAATAGTATCTCCATATGGCAAAAGAAGAGGGTAGTTGCAATCCTAATACAACACTCAGATTAAAAGTCTTTGCAGCACACTAGTAGTGTCCCTAGATGGCAAGAGAAGAGGTTGCAACAAATACAACACTCTACTTGAAGGTATTTGCAACACACTAGTTGTTCCCAGATAGCAAGAGAAAAGGGTGGTTACAATCCCAATACAACACTCCAATTGATGGTCTTTGTAGCACTCTAGTAGTGTCTCTAGATGCCAACAGAATGGGGTACTTGTAACTCAAATACAACACTCCGATTGAAGGTTTTTGCGGCACTCTATTAGTGTCTCCTGATGGACGAATTGGTCACGCTTTTAAATTTATAAACCTGTTTGTACTTATGATCAGATCACAGGCGTATGATCCTATCGAATAGTATAATCAAGTGTCGATCCACAGGGAATA
Source organism: Carex pumila (assembly GCA_033356055.1). Lineage (NCBI taxonomy): Eukaryota > Viridiplantae > Streptophyta > Magnoliopsida > Poales > Cyperaceae > Carex > Carex pumila. The sequence goes on from JARJHM010001631.1 coordinate 1,974, forward strand.
AGGTTATCGGTCTTGAACAATCAAATACAACCCGTTGAAGGGCTAGACAAAATTAAATCTTGAGAGTTGTTGGTGATCAAAGATGCAACTTTGTATTTTCAAATCAAAAGATAAATAGAGTAGTCAAAAGGAGATGCTAATTCCTAGGGTTTCAACACAGCATTGTTACTTCAATCTGCTTTTATTCTTATTTTAGTTTGACGTTGGTTTTCAGTTGTTTTCAAAAGTAGCTAGTTCACAATGTAGACTGTTGAATCAAATTTTATAATTAACAAGTGCTTGAACACATCTTAATTAAATATATTTTTAATATAAATGAAGGTTTTACTACTTAAAAGTCTGTAGTCACTATTTAATGCAATTTTATTTTATAAATGTAGTTACTTTCCATTTATAAAATATTTATTTGTATATTAATTTTCATTTTATTTTATTTTTATTTGGTAATGCTGATTACAGAAACTTATTATAACAACTTGACCTTGACCTTTGCAACTGTAAAGGTATTAATTGTTTTCCAAATTTATTTTATCTAAAAGATAAGCTTATGAAACTAAGGTAGTATTAATTATATAATTTATAATGTTTGCTTTAAATAGGGAGGTGGACACACTGCTCCTGAATACCAACCGAAAGAATTCATGGCCATGTTTAATTGGACGGTGAATTTCAAATCAACCTCTTTAAGGTTAAAGCTACAATATAAGCTTGAGATTTTTTTTTTTTTTTTTTTTTTGCAAACAAATAAGCTTGAGATCACCAAAGGAGTTCATATGAGTTTAACCACAAAAAGTATCAAACCTGTTAAAATCAAGATTCTAATGGTTGATATCAATCTATTCGTCTCCAGTATTACGTGGCATAATATATTCCATTCACTTTCCTTAACAGAGTGTTCTTTTATTGATCTCTTTTTATATCTCTTTATATATGTATACAAGCTGGCAAGTTATTAATAGATATCAAATTGACATAAATTTATCAATGGGTACTTCATGCCTACCAAGTTGTGTAGTAGTGATCCTCTTTTGCATATTCCACTGTTTTCCTCATGCTACTACTGGCTCTGTTGTCACTCATCTTCCCGGTTTCCATGGTCCTCTTCCTTTCTCTTTGGAGACAGGGTATTTTCATATCATTAAAATATGAAGGGAAGTCTTTCATTGATATGACTGTGTAGATATAATGCTGAAAACTAAATGTAGGTATGTGACAGTAGATGAAGAGAATGGTGCAAACATGTTCTACTATGTTCTACTATTTTATAAAAATAAACCTAAAATAAAAATCACTACTCCTAAAAATATTATTTTAACAACATAAATTCAAATAAAATGTCTTCACATGTATTTTAATTATTCCAATATGTTTGTCTGTCTTTTATCTCTGATTTTAAAAGAATAGTTGATTAGACGTGTTCATGACTTCATTATTTTTTCTTTCATCTAAAGGTACATCTGTTAGTTTGTAATAATCTAGAAGTCAATAATACGATAAATTATCATAAAGCTTTGTTCATGAATTGAATGTTTATATCATTTTGTTATCTTGAGTATTATTGTATTTATGAATATTTCGAGTTCATGACTGAAATTGTGAAACTCCATAATATAGATGATATATACTCTTAATCTTAAAGGGTCATTGACCAAGGTAATTAGCAGGAACACTAATTACCGCTATAAGGTTAGTATGTGGATTAAAAGATGGTTAAGTTTTACAAACCACCTGACACGAGATGTCATTTTAATCACATAGATACATGTTCTAGGAACATGGTATTTGACAGACCCCGAATGAAACATTAAATAGAATTGTGTTCGTGTCATTTATGTTTTCATTCAGTGTCACGTTCTACAGTATGAGGTATTTATCGTTCCCATTGAGAGATATGTATGTGTGATTGTTATCCACCGCTGTCCGTAAAAAGCAGTCATAACGGCAGCATTCTCATATGTATAGCTTAGCTGAGGAAGTGATAGTCTACCAAGAGTACTATTTGTCCCTCGTATTTTATATGAGCTATAGCATCACTGAGCCCCTTGGTAGAGTTAGATTATCTGCATGCGGTATAATTATAAGAGTAATTATATTTGATATTCTACTCAAGATCAAGAAAAGATTCAGTTAGCAAGGATGACACACATCTACCTTGAAACTGATATGATAGCTATGAGACAGAAGAACAGACACAAGTAAATTGTTTACTGGATCGTGATATTGTACAGTACAGCATCATCTGTGTAATTGGATGGTCATGATGTGTTGCCAGACGCCACCCATGATTATAGAAGTTAAAACAGTTTTAACTCTGTTTACCAACATAACACAGAACCTATTGGGTCACACCATATAGGAGCTACTCGGAGAATCTTATTGATTAATTATAAATTGATTATAATTAATATTAAGATGGTTATAATTAATTATACGTGATATAATTAAATTATAAATGTCATTTAGAATGACAAGCAGAAACAATGGTTAATTTATAAACGTACATGTTACGTTGTATAAAAGTTACCGAACAACAACCGAAAAGAAATATAATTGTACATGACAATTATATATATTTGATTTGGATTTTAATTTGTTAATTATGGATTTGAATTATGGGTTTAAAAGCCCAAAATAATCAAAGCCTTAATTAAAATTAAAAGCCCAAAATCAAAGCCTTTTACTATTCATGCCTTAATGGGCCAAGGGCAAAATGGTCATTTCACACCTATGCCACCTTGCATGACACCTTAGGGTGTAGAAGGGTGTAGAAGCATGGAGAAGAGTGTGGAAGGGGCATTTTGGTCTTTTCACATATTAAAGGATGAGGTGTCAAGGGTTTTTTGTAAATAGATTTGTTTTGAGGGGTATTTCGGTCTTTTGCAAACCTCCTCAAAACACTATAAATAGAGGGGTGACGGTAGAGAGAAAACTTACTAATTCACGTGTTAATCTGATTACTTCGTTAATCGGTTTTTCTCTCTTCCTCGGTTTCGGTTATTACGAGATTAGGAAAATAATATATTTTGTGAAATCCTGCGGTTTAGCTTTTAAGCGATACCAAGTAACCTCGGAACACAAATATATTTATTTCGTCCTTTTCTCGATGAATAGTGTTTTTGCAGAATTCTGCGGTTTACGGTATTTTTGGCAGAAGAAATAAACCGCTCTCCGGTTAGTCCTGGTGGATAACCAATAGAGGTATCACACGTGTGATACTGCGAGTCGATTCCTTCCTTGGTGTAGCTCTTCTTGCTTATTCTGCATTCCAACTGTGATTTGGAAACAAGGTATAAATCATGTTATATTAATCTATTTAATTTGTAAATAGATTTAAAGCTTTTAGAAATCAATTATGTAGTAGATCTGTAAATGAATTAAATGAGGTTTTGATGCCAAAGGAATACTGAAGGTGGACCACCTTGGAAAGTTTCCTGACATACCTCATTTAATTCTTAGCTTAAACCGTAAAATTTTGTTTTACACACTTTCCGCAATTAAGCTAAATCAATGGGTTTGAACCGTCAAAACCCCAACAAGGTACATCAAGTGTATCACGATATTGATTATCTCTATTAGATTGTAAAACCACATATTTATCTGACTTTGAAATATAAATATATAATGTATATCCTTTAGATGAGTAAAATTCTCTAACACCATTATATAAATTTTCACGGGTTTTATTTAATTTTGAGTAATTCAAGTTTTTTTATCCTCATGTTCAAATGAAATTTCCAACTCATCGATATCCATCTAGTAAACAAAAAAAGTATAATAATTAACATTTTGTATTTGAATCAAAAGCTAATTATATGTAATTTTATTATTGCAAATATTTTTTTACCGTGCTTTATTTTGCAAAAATATAAGAGGAACAATTCGAAACTGTTTGAAAATAAAACTAATTAAACATTTTGAATTATCGTTATTGTGTTGGAACTTGAGAATTTTATATAAGCTAACTTAAAGCAGACTTGACAACTTTGAAATTTTCAACTTTTTTTTCTCAACCGTAAAAGCAAATAAATTGCATAAATTTACTCTTAGGACATAAATATTGGTGGGTACATATTAAGATAACTTTCTAATTTTAAAGATCTACAATTTTATAACTTTCTAATTAATGTCGCCGGTATCCATTAATAATATTTTTTTTTATAAAACAGATTGTATGATTTGTAAAATTGGAACCATATATCTATTCTTTCCTTTTCGATAAAAGGACAAAAAAAAATTCTTCTCACTTCAGATCCGCACTAATTGAAATATTAGCTATTAAAATTTGCACCCATACAATAACTACTAGTATCGTGCCGTGTGTTGCAAGGGGGATATATTATAAGAAAATTTTTTTTTAAATATATCAATGAAAATAATAATTATCCAAAAATTAAGAGGTATGTTAGTAAAGAATTTATATAATTCTTTATTTTTAATTAACTTGAATCGTTATCTCTAATAATAATTTGATGATGTGATAATTCTTTATTTTTAAGTACCAATGATATCAAATAATAGTTCAATTCGAATCTAATATCAAGTATCGTACAACAATTCAACATCAACATATAATATGATATAAAAAAACATAAATACACACACACATTATAAGAAAAATATATCTATACACACATGTCCAATTTATATTATTCTTCTTCTTTGTTTCCAATTTAGAATACACACACACACACACACATTGATATATTATATATTGAAAATATATTCTAAATTTCCCACAACAATATGTATAGAAACAAAGAAAGAGAAATAATGAAATAAAAAAATATTACTTTCCATTGTGATCCGTATAGAAACGAAGAAGTAAGGAAACAAATAAATAAGAAAATGGAAGGTGGAGTCTACTTAATTGAAGAGAAGAAATATGGAAACAAAGAAATAAGGAAACAAAGAAATAAAAAAACAAAGAAATATATCACTAAATTTCATAATCTATTCAATTTTAAATGTAACATATCGTGTGGTAGCATATGTAGTGAGTATGTTTTTAACTAAATTTAGACTTCTATACATAAAACAGATGCATTTAATCAACATAAAACAAATTATATAATTGGAGGGCTGAGATTAAATCTGAAGTTTCATCTTTCAATCGTAGCCGTTGGCGGATCGGACATCCAACGTGCTTAATAATGGAATGGAGATAAACAAAATCCAAAAAGATATTATTGTTTTCATTTTTATTATCAAAACTATAGAGAAAAAAAAGAAATGAAATAGAGGAAATGGAGAATAAGGAAATAATTTGATTGCAATAATCAAATATAGCTGTAAGGAAAATAAGGAAAGATATCTTTAGGGATTCATTCAATTTTAATGTGACAAACTATGTAGTAGTCTATGTGGCGAGTATGTTTTTAACTAACTTTAGGCTTCTACACATAAAATAGATGTTTTTAATCAAAATAAAATAATTATGTGATTGGAGGGTTGATATTCAATTCGAAAATCCATCTTTTAATCTGAGTTGTTGGCAAATCAGGACAACTGCGTGCATAATATAAGAATGGAGATACAAGCTGGCAAGTAATAGATATCAAATTAACATAAATTTATCAATGGGTACTTCATGCCTACCAAGTTGTGTAGTAGTGATCCTCTTTTGCATATTCCATTGTTTTCCTCATGCTACTGCAGGCTCTATTGTCACTCATCTTCCCGGTTTCCATGGTCCTCTACCTTTCTCTTTGGAGACAGGGTATTTTCATATCATTAAAATATGAAGGGAAGTCTTTCATTGATATGACTGTGTAGATATAATGCTGAAAACTAAATGTAGGTATGTGACAGTAGATGAAGAGAATGGTGCAAACATGTTCTACTATTTTATAGAGTCAGAAGGGAATCCAAGTGAAGACCCTGCTCTTGTTTGGTTGGCTGGTGGGACAAGATGCTCTGGTTTGCATTCTCTTTCCTTTCAAACAGGTAAAGTCTTCTCTATTTTTTCTCCCTTTATTTTAAAATTTTGTTAATTGGAAATGCAACAAAAAATTTACCAGTGTTCTATCAGATTTTAGATTACAATGACAATACTTGCAGTACAGGTCCGCTACAATTTATAAAAAAGCCTTATAATGGTAGCTTACCACAACTGGTATATCATCAATATTCCTATACAAAGGCAAGTATTTATTATTTTTCTAGCCCAATTTGAATAATGATTATCATTTGGCTCCTTGCATAAACTGTCAATTTCTGACTAGGTGGCAAATGTAATATTTCTCGATTCTCCAATTGGCACTGGCTTCTCATATTCGTCAAACCCAAAAGGGTACGACATCGATGACATCACTGCTGGTATACAAGTTGTAAAATTTATCAGAAAGGTGAATATGTAGCACTCTTTGTTCCTTGTATAACCAATCAACCCAGGTTATAAAATTTGAATGTTTTTCAAAACCTTGACTCAGTGGCTCATGGACCACCCCCAGTACCTCTCAAATCCTCTATATGTTGGCGGGCATTCATATGCTGGTAAAATGACTCCATACATTGCAGAATTAATTTCAGAGGGTAGATACTTCTATTATTTTATTACACAATCAATTTTATACAAGCAACTTTTACTTTGAAAGAAAAAAATTATTGCCCATGACATTTTAGTGCACGGTACTTGTCAGAAAACCATTCTGGTATATCTGTTGAATCTTCCTTTTTCATCTGCTTCCTTATTTCTTTGAATAATCATTTCTGTACTTGCACTACAGTACTTATACAGTACCTGCGCTACAGTAACTGCATTTAGAGGAATAAGAGTTAGGCTGGGGTGCTATGGATAGCATAGTGGCCTCCCATGCTACGGCTCAATATTCAAGTTTTCAAAATCCAAACGGTCGATCCGAACCGTTCATTGTTTAATCCATATTGAAATGTGCTTGGAGACCAAATTTTACATTTTTTGGAATTTTTTTACTATTTATTAAGCATTTTTGAAACCGCTGTTTTCCAGTGGTGCAGAATTTTAATAAAAACAGCGATTTTGAAACCATTTTAATAAATAGCAAAAAAATTCCAAAAAATGTAAAATTTGGTCTCCAAGCACATTTCAATATGGATTAAACAATGAACGGTTTGGATCGACCGTTTGGATTTTGAAAACTTGAATATTGAGCCGTAGCACGGGAGGCCACTATGCTATCCATAGCACCCCAGCCTAACTCGAGGAATAATATATATATTATGGTCTCAACTAATTATTATTCTAAAAAGATATTATATAGTCTCAACTAATTATTATTCTAAAATCACAGCAGCACTCTTTCAAAGCCTCGGCACTAATTCTGCGTCAACATTTCTCTAACAAAAATAGTTGACCTCATAAAAATAAATACTTTAGTTCATAGATATAAATACTTTCAATACTTAGATATTAATACTTTCAATGTCATATGTAAAAAGTGGAGGGATCTAACTACAACATTATGACAGTTTAGGTCCCCACAAGCAGTTATATAAAAATTACAACATTATTTACTATATAGTTATAAATAATTATGTTCTTTGAACTATATACTTCAAGGTTTGACTATTAATATTAAAAAAAAAAGTTATAGATCTGGAACGGTTGCGGTCCCCACAAGCAATTATGGCAGTTTAGGTGCAAGTACGACGTTAGAAATTTCAAAAAAAGGTGCGGGTACGATTATTTAAAAATAATTAATTTATCATTTACATTGTTTACTATATAGATATAAATATTTGTGTTCTTTGAACTATATACTTCAAGATTTGACTATTAATATTTTAAAATAAAGTTACAAATCTGAAAAAATTGCGGTCCTCACAAGTAATTATGGCAGTTTAGGTGCTGGTACGACATTAAAAATTTCAAAAAAAAAAAGTGCAGATACGATTATTTAAAAATAATTAATTTATCATTTACATTATATACTATATAGATATAAATACTTGTGTTCTTTGAACTACATACTTCAAGGTTTGACTATTAATATTAAAAAAAAAAGTTACAAATCTGAAATGCAGTTATGGCAGTTTGATCTCCACAAATAATTATAGCAATTTAGGCGCGAATACTATACGAATACTGTAGCGGGGGCACTCATATCAGCTTCCTATTTCTTTTGTCCTTTATTTTTTGGTTGTTTCTAGGAATTGAAGCCGGTCAGAAGCCGCTTCTTAATTTCAAGGTATATTCTCTGGAATGATTTTTTTCTTTTCGCTTAACATCAAGATAGCTGCAGATCCTGAGATACTAAAAAACTTTTTTTCCCATAATTTTTGTTTCTTTTATATTTTATATTGGATTATATATGCTTATGGCTTCGTCTTTCCAGGGTTATGTGATTGGCAACCCCGGCACAGGGGAATGGTATGATTCAGGTTTCTTTGTTTAGTTTGCTCACGGCATGGGTATTATATCCGATCAATTGTATCAGGTACTATTTTATGCAAATTAATTTAAAATTTGGATGTATGTCTAGTAATTATTGGTAACAAATAATTTCTTACTGTTCAGTTGGCTCAACAGAATTGCAAGAGAGAATACAACAGAAGTCCCAATAAGATTTGTGCAGAAATGCTAGCTGCCGTTAACAATGTAACAAAGAGAGTCTAACAATATCTCTACAAGCTTCATTTCTGTTCTAGCTTCTGCTTTAAATTAAATTCAGGTTCACTTTCTTGCATGCAGTCACTCCTGGAAACAAATGAATTTCATGTACTAGAGCCGAAATGTGATAATGGAGTAAAGAGTTCTAGATTTGTAGATGGAAGTAAAAGATATCTTAGTGAAGAAGATAAAATAGGTTTGCTTCAACCATCAGAGGTTAATTCTTTTCAATGCAGGGTTAGTCCACTTCTTGGTCAATAGTTATTAACTAAAATACCATGTGGGTAGAAACTTGTTTATCCAATATTTTGCATTTTTTTTAATTGGGACATACATTTTTACTTTTGAAAACAGGCCTTCCAATATTAGGCTTATATGATTAACTAAATTAGCTAATCAGGATATCACTAATCTCAGAGTGTGATCTAATCTAGTTGCATAGACATCATTAGAATCTTGATTTATTTCCTTTTTTTTCTGTCTAACAAGGCGTGCTCAACTGCTCATAATATTATGCTTAGAGTAAATTTAAAAATTATAAATTTTGCGCCAAAGTGAACTGGTCCTACATATATCAGACATCAATTTCTTTTCCTCGTCTGATATTAGAAAAAAAAAAAACTTGGATGCAATACTATGTTTTTATAAGACAAAAGAAGGAAATTACATAGACAAAAAATTATATTCACTTATTACATCGTTAATTCCTATATTATAGTAATTTCAGCTCAAAATGTACAAAAGTGCACCTTGACTATGCATTTAAAGACACTTCCTACTACAATATACTTGAATGCGATGCCAATATAAAGAACACACTGATTTGCATCCTAATTAGTTGGTTTAGAAAATGCAGGAGGCGGCTTATACACTACAATATTACTGGGCAAATGAGAATCTAACCAGAGATGCTCTTCATATCAAAAAGGTGAAACAAAACAAAAAAAACAGGGGGCGAGAAGAGAATGGGAAACAATAATAATAAGGGATAAAACAATAACAAAAATAAACTCTAACTAAATCAGATCATGAACAGGGAACAGTAGAAGAATGGGAACGATGCAATGCAGATCTTCCTTGTACACATGATCTCCCAGGCACTATTCAATTTCACAATAATTTAACCAAAAAAGGTTACCGAGCCTTTGTATATAGGTAAACCATAAAAGAAGATCAAATGGTCATCATTCTTGCATTGCGAGGTAAATAACAATTTTAATTATAATAGTTTTTATGCCAATTTGTAGTGGAGACCATGACAGAATTATACCCTTTCTGAGCACACAAGCATGGGTACGATCTCTCAATTTTTCTATTGCAGAAGATTGGAGAGCTTGGTATGTTGGAGGCCAAACTGCAGGGTAATTCGGATATGTAAAATAGTTTTGAACAGAACAACTTATTTTTTTTCCCTGTGTCAGTCTACAAATCATTAATTCGGATATGAATTTCTTGCTCTGGGGGTTTTGCAGATTTACAATAACATATTCCAACAACATGACCTTTGCGTAAAGGTAATATTTACAACAACGTTTTTCAAATGTTCCATACAAAAGAAAAAAAAAATAATAATAATGAAGATGTACATATTGAGCAGGGTGCCGGGCATGCAGCTCCAGAGTACAAACCAAAGGAATGCTTGGCCATGCTTCGCCGGTGGTTCTCTCATAAACCTTTATAATAAGTGTACAAATCTGATCTGCATGAACTTAGAATATATGTGCTTTACAAATGTTTCCCCTGTAATAAGAGTGTACATCACTGATCTTTATGAGATTTTAAGAATATATTCCCTTCATGCAAACAAACTCAAAGGAAGGCGTATAAATGGAAGCTCAAAGTTTCTATTATTTCTAGTCAAATTATGATAAGTTGTTGTTATACACATGCTTAACAGCCTAAGATGTGAATGTAACAAAGAATGTCTGATTTTTTCTGTACTCACTGGTTCTGCTAGCCAAAAAGGGAAAAAAGAAAGAAATTAAATAAGGGTAAAACTCAAAGATACATCAGATTGTTGTAAACAAAACTGCCTGCATTTCTTTGTTTTGAACACATCAGTTGTTGTCGAGGCAAGAACTTAATTAGTAGAAGCATTGAAGTCAAAATTGTGCCCACTCATCTAGACATATCATGTCATAATGTGCACTAGCATTCATTTCAAAATCACGAATCTTCACATTTACTTGTCATGTGCTCCTTTGGGAAGCAGATCACGCCTCCAGAATCGCAACCGAAACCTCATTCCTGCAACAAATAAAAAATAAGAATTTAAAAATTTAGGTAACTTAGCAACAGGTGTACTTCATTTATGTAATCTCGTTTAGAATCACAGGCATGACAATTGACAACACCCCAAAGAAAAAAAAAAGGTCTCGAAGAAAATGTTGTACCTCGAGGTTTTCTTGAGAAGAACTTCAGAACTTCATCAATAATCACCACCTACAGGATAAAGAAACAAAAAAATCAAACAATTGCTCGAATTAATGCCAAACTGTAAAACATGATTCATGTGTTACTGTGCTAGCTCCAGGTAGAGGTAATCAACCCAGATTATATTTTATTACTAAGAGATTCCGGACCCGACCCACTAACAACCTAGGTCATATCTGTCTGAAATAGGGATGCTTGTTGGATAGGGTGGATCAGGATCAGGTCAGTTCAGTTTTGTTCTTCCTGGTCTCGGATTGAGTATGGGTTCAGATTGTCCCAGATTTGAGTCATTCTAGGTCCGTTCGGTCACCTTTGTCTGAATTAAAGGTGCTAGGTTCAGCCTGTTCAGTCAATTTGGTTTTGTTCTTTCTGGTCTGGGATCACTCATATGGGTTCATATTGTCCCAGGTTTGAGTCAGTTCTGGGTCACAGGTCCTTCAAAAGTCTTGGATCTCAAGCTACTTCAGGTGCAAGCTGTTTTGGGTCATCAACACTCAGGTTTCAAGTCGGACAGGTTTGGGTATCAAGTCAACCGGGTTTAAGACTCCAGTTATTTCAATTTGGAAAATAAAAATTAATCTGGAGCAGCGGTTGAATATTTTTCAGGTTAAACCAGGTCAAAAGTTGGGTTGAGCAGTTCAGAGTTTTCTCTGGTAGGTCAGATTAGGGTTCAGAAAGAGGTCAGCTCAATCCTGGTAAATTCAGGTTCAGGTCTAGTGGGGTTCAAGGTGCAGATTGATTGCATTCTGGTCTTGTCAGGTCAGGATTCAATTAGGTCATTCAGATTGGGTCAAATTTTGCCAAATCTAGTCTCAAAGAAAACAGTGGCTTATATAAGCATTAACGAAGGGCACAAATAAGAACAGTAGGTAAAATACTTACAGGAAATGAGAGGTAGATCACAGTCTTCCAGTCAGACCATGACAATGGAGTCACCTAAAAAATTATGGCCACAGCATTGATTTGAATATTCTAAATTGAAGGTTTAAATTGTGTAAAAAAATGAATGAAAACATGTCCGAGGGTAAAAGAGAAAAGGATGCACACCGAGAAAAGCACAGAAAGAGGCTCGATGTAAAGTATGGATATATGAAGGAGCATTGTCAGAACAATGGACCCCAAAAGCCATGGGTTACTCCATGGTGGAATTTTTCTGTCCCATGACATTAGCAGATGTACCATCAATAATTTAAACTGGATATTATGATATACTTGTAAAACAATGGTTTCCTCCAAGGGTTATATATGAATTAAATACTTACAAGAGTGACTGATTTTCACTAAGGTTATTCAAGGCATTGAACATCTCAACAACAACTAGCACAGTCATTGAGACGGTGGAAGGATGCTTGTCTTCATATATACTGCATGGGAATGAGGTTTGCCTCATGGCACATGAATCAAAGTTCACCTGAAACAATTATTATAAAACCATGTTAAAATTAACTATTCTTTCATGATTCACAATAAGTAGGTGAGTGCACCAGTCAATGAATCATATATACCAGTTCAGAATATGGCACATGGGGGCCATTGTCAGAATAAACAAACCACCAGACAAATCCAGCAACAGTCGCAAGTCCAACATAAGCTGAAAATCAGTCAAGTATTTATTGCTTAGGATCACAAGCATGCAAGTTTTGCACATAGTGAAACTTATATATGTCTTTTTTATCTTTGTTTTTTACAGTTTAGTATATTAGCGTATACATAGTGAAAAATATAAGCATACCTTTCATCTTTTACAGTTTCATGTTAATGCCACATTTTGATAATTACATGCTAAATGAATTTTCGGTGATAAGATATACCTCCAATAACCAAATAACGGAAGAAAAGCCACCCACTGACTACTGCTTCATTAACCTGAAATAGAAGCCAGAGTATGCATGTTTTGGTAAAGGCATATATGCAAAATTCAAAATCACTGGAGCATAAGGGAAAATAGCAGTTTGTTATATATAGTAGTACCTTGCGGGGCCGGGCAGTCATGACATCACTGTCAGGTTTATTGAAACCAATTGCAGTAGCCGGCAAGCCATCTGTCACGAGATTTACCCACAGAAGCTGGACCTGCATTTATCAAATAACCATCACCAGACAGAAATTAATGTTCTAGTTTGGTTTTTATTTCAAAACCAAAAGTTAGACAATGATAAAAGAAATTACTGGGATCAGAGTGTCAGGCATGCCGAGCACAGCAGCTACGAAAATACAGACAACTTCTCCAATATTAGAAGATATCATGTATCGAATGAACTGCTTTGTGTTATTGTATATTGCTCTTCCTTCAGCTACTGCCTATACAAAATTATTTAGATAAACCATGTTTAGCAGGATTAATTAAGCCTATGTATAAATAAGGCTTTTTCATATACTGGAAATTGAAGGTGACTTACAGCTACAATGGAGGCAAAGTTATCATCTGCCAAGACCATATCAGAAGCACTCTGAAATTTTTTTATCAAAAATCTAAATGTTACTTGAAGTAAGGACAAAAATAATTCTTTCAGTTATCATTTATGAAATATCACAGTTATTTATAGGTTGAACACAATAGACCTTTGCAACAGCAGTGCCTGATCCCATAGCAATACCTATATCAGCTTTCTTTAGGGCAGGTGCATCATTTACACCATCGCCTGTCATTGCCACCTTGTACATTACACAATAACATGGTAAAATTACAGGTCAGCCAAAAGTGAACTATTTAGTGCACTTATTTGACAGAAAAGAACTTCTTAACAACATTAAAAAAAGACTCAACCATATATAATGTGACAGGGAAAGAAAAAAAAACCTACCACTTCATTCTGATTTTTTAATGCTTCGACAAGCATCTTCTTATGTGAAGGCTCAACCCTTCAAAGTATCAGATCAACATACCACGTTAGTTTCTCAAAAAAAAATAAACCAGAGTAGAAAAGGAGTGAGAGAAGAGAAGCTTGAGGTAACCTAGTGAAAAGCACCATCCTTTGTAAGGCAGCCATTTTAAGGAGAGAAGGTAAACTGTCAAACTCAGAAGCAGTGTAGGAAAGGCCGCTAAGATCACCCAAATTATCAAAGGCCCCAATTTGTCGGCACAAGGATTCCGCCGTGGTCTAAATAAATCATAATTTAAGCATAAATAACTGTTGTAAGTTAAATCACCATTTTTCTGATAGATTTGGCTATTTGAATGTGAAATAGAAAACCTTGTTATCTCCAGTGACAACAATAACACGGATCCCGGCATTCATGCATGACTGAATAGCGTCAGATACTTCTTCCCTTGGTGGGTCCAGCATCCCAACCTAACACCATGTTAACCCAAAAATTTACTAGCATTTTATAATGTCATTCATTAATAATGGAAGGCAATTACAAAAACTAATACCAGGCCAATGAAAGTGAGGTCTGTCTCATCATCATAGGAAAGAGCTTGTAGGCCCGATGGCATTCTTTTCATTGCTAGTGCTAAACACCTTAGAGCATCAATTCCTGCAAATCTGCCAGTTACATTCAATATTAGTACAACATATATAAATACATAACAAGTAAATAAATAAATAAATAAATAAACAAAGGGAAAATAAATAAATAATACTGCTTTTTGCAAACTACATTTGATGTAAAGGACATACAAATTTTTTATACTGCCTTTTAACAGCCAACCATGGGGTTATTACAAATGGCATCCCATAGTCAATATAGGGCTTAAATCCAAACTTTATTATCTTAACACAACCAAGTGTCTCTTCATAACTGTCTCATATAAACTCAGAGCCTAAAAGTATAAATTTATGCTATCTTCCTGGGTTCAAGCTTGCGATGTTGTATGGTGCAAAATGTTGGGCTACTAAAAGACAACACATCCAGAAGATAAGTGTAGCTGAGATGTGTATGTTGCGGTGGATCTGTGGCCATACGAGATGGGACCAAATATGAAACAATGATATACGTGACAGACATGGGGTAGTACCGATTGAAGAGAATTGTCCAACACCGCTTGAGATGGTTTGGGCATCTCTAGCGAAGGCCTCCCGAGGCACCAGTGTGTACTGGAATTATAAGCCATATCGAAAACACAAGGAGAGGCAAAGGTTGACCAAGATTGTGGGAGGAAGTGGTAAAAAGAGACTTGAAAGAATGGAATGTATCCAAAGAGTTGCCTTCATATAGGAGCACGTGGAAGTTAGCGATCCACGTACCACAACCATGACCTAAGGAATATTGTCTAGGAGTTGTTTAGGGGTAGTATTATAGGCTTTAGATCATAGAGCTAGTGATTTGGGGTCAAGGACGTAAAGCTTAGGACTTTGGCCCTTACGATATATAGTGTAGGCACAATATAGTTAGTATTATTATTAGTAGTATTACTATTGATATTGATACCATTATTATTATTAGTATTACTATTACTATTATTATTTTATTATTATTTTATTACTACCTACCTTGACTTTGTGACTACAATTGGGTTTCATTTCTAGCCTACCCCAACTTGTTTGGGACTAAAGGCTTGGTTGTTGTTGATGTTGTTTGTTGTGCGATCTGCCTGGCTTGGTTAACTTCAATTGAATTATAGAAATCAAAATGTTACTGGACCTAGGACCAAAGTTCTGAATTTTTAATAGGATCTTTGGTTTCCATCACACCAAACTAATGATTAGCGTAGTCTGCTGAAATCCTCATCGAATTTTGAATGTTAATTGCAAAATAAGACAAATTCGGTAAAAATTGGGCACTGTGCACTGATTGAAAATACTGAAAACTATAGGAAATAACCTAGATCGGCAAATTACATTGTCAAAACCTCACTACAAAGAAAGAAAAGGATAGAAAAAAGAAAGAGAGAAAAAATAAAGAGGGCTCTTACCTGTGGAATCTGGAGTTAAGCTCACTGCGAATATCGGGAGTCAAGGGAATAGAAGAACCATCACTGTTGCACAATATGTGGGTGCACCGAGCAAAAATGCTTTCTGGTGCACCCTTTGAGAACATTATGTCTTGATCCTTTCCGCCACAGAGCACGCTCATCATCTTCCGGTCATGTGAGAAATCTAGTGTGCTTATCTGTTGTAGTAAACAAAACAATTCAGAAGCAAATAATAGTAAGTAAATAAAAATAAATAGACCACCTTTTCAAGATACACATGATTGTCAAAACAAACCTTGATTGATTGTAAGAAAGAAGATAACAAAGGGGCAACATTTTTTTTTTTTGAAAAACTGATAGTGGCTATCAGCTAAAAGGGGCAACATTTGAAGGGGATTACCTTTTTAAATTGGTGCTCCCAGTATTTATTACAGTATGATGCTCGCTCTAGCTTTGTCAACATATTTAGTGCTGTAGGCATTGAATCAAAACCTGGAAGACCAACCTGAACAATCGAGTTTCAAAAATATGTCTAAGAGGTAATTTTCTATGATAGATATTTCAGAAAGACACATTAAATGCAACCAAAAGACCACAACATCTAATC
>JARJHM010001632.1:0-18440 GCA_033356055.1 Carex pumila
TTTTCTCTTCTTCTCGCCTCGCTTTCAGCCCCATCGTTATCTTCGTCAAGTTCTAGGTGGTTAAGACCCAAAGCTGCATCACAAAAACATAAGTGGGCGGCGTATTACCCCACTCTTACTGCCATCATCATCCTTGATGGCGGGATGCATGCTCTCCTCCTCTTATTCACTAGTGGCTTTAGAGGGCTCTGTCTCCCTCTGCTCATGGTTGGTAGCATGGTCCCAATAACAAGACTAGTCATAATCACCTTCCTCTGATTGCAGCAGTGATTCTGGATCACCAGGTGTTCCTACAATTAGCAACAACCCATGCATCACTTAGTAGGATTAAGAATGAAAACTTTGTACAACTAAAATATACATTAAGAATGAATAAAGACTTGAATGCCATAGCACTACTAAAAGACACTTTTCAGATACAAAAAAGAAGGCCAGAGTTAGTATCAAAATGGGGTATTAGTGATGTGGTAATTAGATATTGGTCTATACATAGAAGATGTGATACACATATGCAACATCCATGTAATGTAATATAATTTAATGTATATAAAATCATACCATTTTGATATAAATTATAACATTGTCAATTATTATTGTGTAATTGAAATTATTATAATATTCATATAATTTTTGTCAAATTACTTACAAAATAAATAACTAAATTGACTACTGCATCGTATTTATCTCATTCAATTGGTTTAAAAAAATCAGCTATTATTATTAGGTGTACAACAGGGACCTGTTATTATCATCCGAACCATTCACCCTTCAGTATACGCAATCTCAATAAATAACAGTGCTCTTGGCCCATATCTTGACACTTCTTAGCGGCTGGGATATGGATAACAGGTTTATGTTATTCCTCAAGAACACCATACTTACATTTGGAGACAGGAAGTTTTGGGAGAAATTATAAACAGATACATTTCAACTAATTGCAGTGCAACTTATTATATAAACCAAGGCCACCAACTGGCAACTTACTTCTGCAAAGCCATAACCGCTCTATTTATACCCGAACTTAGGCGGTCAGATGAAATTTAGTTCTCCCCCCACTTTGGGAGCAACAGTTTAGGCGCATCACTCACTCTCATTGTGACATCGCAGCTCTGGAATATCTGAGCGCCTATGATCCCAAATTGAAAGATATCATACGTTAAAACAAAATCGGTGAGAATCTCAAAGTTAAACTATTTCATGGGATCAGGACACAAAGTTGCCTTACAACTTAATGTATCTCAGAGAATTACTGCAAACCAAGCAAGGGCTACTTAACCAAATACCCAAATCGATTTCACAAATAGAGAAAAAAAAACCGCCGCCCCTATCTTCATCTCTTACCACAAGAAGTTTGCCTTACTCAGCTTATACAGTAAGTAACTCTCTCTTTCTCTCTCAATTCCATTATGCAATACTCGGAGAAAGGCATTAGGTACATCCCAGATATCATAACTCCTTGTCTTCCCCTTTCCTCTTGAATATTTGAGAATGTCGAATTTTAAGTAATGATAAGAATAAATTTGTATTAATTTCCATATCAGTTTCAAATTATGCACCTACGGCTCAAATTGTTTGAAAACTGTGCCAATGTCGGGATTTATGCAAAATATGTTACTTATTAAAAGGGTTAAGGGTTGCTAGCTTTTGATATTAGTTATAAGACCTATAAGGGTTAAGAGTTCTTTTCATATTAATAAATTAACACTTGTTCGATATTTTAGACAGTAAATTAGCACTTGTTTTAAGACCAAATTTATACAAGGGTTACTGCTCAATTTTTTTTTTCAAATTAACACTTGTTTTAAGACAGATAATTGTTATTAACACCTTTTTTTTACTTTGCTTTATGTTTTGTAGTGATAATCAATAAGGAGTTCTAGTTAAGTGAATTAGTGAAATACCCCTAGCAAATATTACTTTATTTTGAAAAATATGTGGTAATTAGTGAAATACCCTTTCTCCATTTTACTCATATCTGTTACTTTATTCTTACTCAAATTAAATTTCAAATCAAACTTCTACTTCATAGATAACATCATATTTGTTCCATTGTAAGCAAAAGACGAATGGCTCCCCACAAGAAATCTAAGGTCACAAGAGCAAAAACTGCCAAATACGGCAAGAGTAACCATAGCACATATGAAACACTAGTTGTTCAAGACAGTTTAAATGGTACACCCGCAATAGAAATTACACCACCGGAACCTCCAAAGAAGAAGGGACGAGGTGCTGGAAAGATAAAGGCGGTGACTGACAATATTGACAACCGACCGGAGGTATGGCGAGTTGGAGACCACGAGTTCAGTTGCGCAAAACATCCAAAGTTGATAACAGCGACAATCACTAGGCTTGCCCTTAGCCTGATGCCTGTACCATTAAGATCTTTTCACGGCTTTGATGACAAATCAAAGCTAAACCTGGAGAGGAAATTTCTGGTAACCTTTATTTTTATGAGTTTTTCTTTTACTACAATTTCTATCAACACTAATTGTCACACCAAAAAGGTATAGTACAAAGTTTCAGTACAGCAAGCTGTACCTTTTAACCATAAATACAAATGTTGTAGTAACTTCCCTGATTTCGCCCGTTTTCTGCAAAATAAGAATAAAAGTGCAGCAGTACCACATTCTATAGATATTCAATGAAATACGACTGATTTAATAATTTAAACACAGGTTTTGATACAAAATACAGGTCGGAATATAGATAAGTTTGCGAGATATCAAATTCCCCCAAGCTGAAATCTTGCTTGTCCTCAAGCCAAAATCCCAACTTAGGTATCGGGTTGGACTTTGGACTACCTAAATCCAGATAAATTCCTAAATGTGAAAATTTACATAAACTGCTCTTATCAAGAACCATGAGAATATTTTTGGATACAATTTGGATTTTCCTTGATCAATTTTGATTCACCCCAACTAATCGATTAATCAAACTTCAAATTCTAAAATGTTTTAATATTTGCAAAGCTAATTACCCGAATTTATCAATATTTCATTCTTTCACTGAAACAATGCCCTCGTTTGTGGTGATTTTTCTTCTTTTAGCCGCCCCCCCAAACTTGGAACAAGCTTAGGTCAGAAAGTCGCGAACTTCGTGTGTTAATGTATGCAAAAGTTCTTTTCTTTCTAAATTTGGGAGATGAGCTCAAAGGCGCCCAATAGGACTTATTGCCAGTACTCTATTTTCTCCATCTTTTCATTTATTTCATCACTTTTTTTTATTATATATATTTTTTTTAATTTCGCATACCACCATGAATACACACATCCAATGGGTATTCATTCATACCAATGGATATCCCAATCTTTCGTTATTTAAAATCTTCATTTCTTTATTAAAAGACACAATTTAGTTTCAAATGACTTTTCGATACAATTCAAGTTTTCATCTTTTCAAGTTCTCAAACATCCCTTCTTATTCAGTTCTTGGATCAATTATGGGGTTAGTTATAATTTCTCAAGGTCATTCCAAACACAACCAAAACTTTTCACAAAAGTTCCTAATTCAAGCAATCACGCAAATTTATCACCTAAAAATACAAATTTTTGAAAAATAAACATGACCTAAATGCAGATACAGTTTTCTTCTATTCCACCCCCCAAGCCTTGAATGAAGCATTGTCCTCAATGCTTGAATTCACACAAGAAAAAGTAAAGAGAAAAAAATATGGAAACTAACAAGACATGGAGTGAGGGGGTGAGGCGGGGGCGTCTCACTGGTTGGTGAAAGGTGGGTCGGGTGTGTTCTGGGAGGGGCGTCCACCTTTGAGGTACACGGACCGTGTGCTGGTCTACACGACCCGAATGATATCTATACGATCCGGGTGTGCTGGTCCTGGTTCCGTTGGGCATGGCAGGTGGCTGGTTTCTCGCCTATGAATTTCTCAATCGAGCCCCCAATCACAATTTGTTGAGCTCTCATTATAATACCACCGAATTACCATTTGTAGCGCTTTCAATCCTCCAAAGCGTCTGAGGTTAACTGGAAGAGGCTTGAGCTCAGGAGTTGGCTGCTCTGTCTGGGCCCTCGCACAGTGCCTGTCAGATGTGTTCGTCCCGTAGTAGCGTCCCTCATGTCAACCTTGTCGACCTGGCTTCTCTCTTCTCCAGCTTCTCAGAATGTGATGCATGGTTCGTGTGGGTTCTATCTGGTCTGCGTGAGAGTAAGATGAGGTTACTGGTTGAGCTAGTTCTATATGGTAAAGGTTTGGTACAACCCGTACATATTTGGGTACAGCCCGTACTAGGCTTGGAGAGTCCTTCATAGTTGGTCCCGCTCAACAAGGGTTATTGATTTTACCTCTTCTCTGGGGTTCATTTCTGGTTGACTGGGCAATCTTCCAGGAGGTGGTTGTGCAGAGGCAGCTTCATGACCCATTTGTTCATTCCTTTCTGTTTTGAGCAACTGAACTGGCCAGTGGGCATTGAGAGCTTTAATTGCTCGAAGATCATTTGGTCATTTTCCTTGCTCATGCATGAAATCACTCACAGCGGGAGCGATATACGGCTCAGGAGGACCAGATTGAAATGATCGGTTGTTTGAGTTGGGAAAAGAAGTATTATGGAAGTAGTTCCGGTTGTTGTTGCTGCTTGAAAGGTTGTTGAACTGGTGGTCTCTGAAAATGGGATGATTCATTATTGAGGTAGTTGACCTATTCAGGTTTCTCATCCCTTTGGGCTAGTGGCATTGTTCGTAAAAGTGCCCTTTGTCTCCACACATGACACAGGATTGTGGCTGCTGGTTGACTGCCTTCTGCATAGCGTCCAGCTTGGCGGTCAGAGCAGTGATCTGATCGACCTCAAAGCGGCCCGCCACCTCCTGCTTGGGTGTTGTCATGGCCGAACTACTGTTGGTTATGCGCCATGCTATCGATCAGGTTCATCGCTTCATGAGGTTCTCTTTCCATCAAGGCTCCACCTGCAACAACATCAACAGATGTGCGAGTGCTTTCTATTAAACCATCATAAAAAGTTTGAATAAGCAACCAATCAGGTATACCATGGTGTGGACAAGAGTATTGCAATTCCCTAAACCCTCTCCTAGGCCTCATTTAGGGATTCATCAGACCTTTGTCTAAAACTAGTCAATTGGGTCCTAACCTAGCAGTTCTTTTGTGAGGGGAAAAATCTGGTCAAAAACAGTTTTGATAATTCCCTCCAAGTGCTTATTTGAGTCCCTTGGTAATGACCCTAACCATTTCTTGGCCCTATCCCTAAGAGTAAAAGGAAATAATGAAAGTCTCGTATAATCTGTGGTTGCGCCATTTGTTTTAATGGTAGTGCAACACTCAAGAAAATTTTGGAGGTGAGTATGTGGATCTTCATGATCTAGGCCATGAAAGGTGTTCTGCTGCACAATGTTGGTCATGCCAGGATTGAAGTTTGGCTGCTGCCCCACTATCCTTGGTAGCCTGATCGTGCCCCTCACGTCTCCAGCTCGAGGCACATTGAACTCACGAAGAGTCCTTGGTATGAAGTCGGCCATGTCCTCGTTGTCAGTCAGTTCTGCCTCCAAGTCTCTGTCTCTAGCATCTCTTTCCCTGTCCTCTCTTTCCTTAGCTGCCCACTCCCTGGCTGCTCTCTCCAGATCATCCATCCTTGCTCCCCTTGGGATTTATGTCTCCTCCACACGGGTCGTGTCGGATGTAACACGGGTCGTATCAGGAGGTGGTGGTGCAGAAGCAGTGGCGTCGGACAGTGGTCCTTTGCTTCTCAACTGGTAATTGCCAACGGGAGGAGGTATGTATGCCAGTTTGTTCCTGTGATCTGAGAAAAAGAAAAGATACAAATTAAAATCTAGATTAACTAAGATAAGCAAAAATCCAGTAAAAATAAATGATGTTGTCTGGCACCAAAAACTTGTTACACCAAAAAGGTATAGCACAAAGTTTCGGTTCAGACTGCAAGTGCACAATCCTATCAATTAATAAAAGGCGTTTTCAGGGTTTCAGACTCATCTCAGTTCTGCCTCTCAGTCCCTGATACGGGTCGTACATCTTCCTGTACGGGTCATATCAGGTGATACGGGTCGTACAGCTTCCTGTTCGACCCATACTGACTTCGAGTTAATGCACCAGTTACTGTTTCCTTGCGTTGTTCCTTTGTGTAGGGTTCTACTGACCAGACCTATTATTACTAAACCCCAACTCTCGTATATTGGTTCATAAAACTTGGTATGGAGTTGCAATATGTACCCTCTTTGGATTCTAGACTTCGACTTTCGTGTTGGTCTGAATTACCTAGTTGCTTGATTGGTATTCGAAAGGTATTCTCTTATCCGTCGATAAGAGGAAATGTTCACCTTTTGACTATTATTTGGTTTCACCTTTCGGATCACTAAACCTACCTCATGTACTTAACTTTGGTTGAGATATTTTAAAGGGGAGAATGCGCTTTAGATGTGATCAGGCATCTAGTGACAAACCAATAAAAATCAAACAACTTAATTTAAGCAATTAAAATCAAACACAATCAATCAAACATAAATTTTAACATAAGAATTTAATAACTTTCATGCAAAACAAAATATTCGAATATATCTTAACCCTAGAAACAATGAAAACTACTCACACATAGTTCTAAAACAAGTAAAAGAAGTAGTAAAATAAACAGCCATGACAAAACCCGAAGTACTAAGAAGATTCGTCGAAAACTCACGTCTTTCGCTTCTCAACTTCGTCTCCAAGCTTAGCCGCCAAGTCTCTAACCCTAGAATGTCTCTCTCCCGTCCAGAATCAGCTCTCTGGTGCAAGAAATCCTGCTTATAAGTTTTTATGGCCGACCTTCCTTCAATAGGCCTTGTTTCCAATTTCTGGATCTATTTCCGGAAATACCTGACACCGGTCGAACAAAATGTTGTACCGGTCGTGTAGGATGTTGTACGGGTCGGACAGAGGTTGACGCTACCCTCGTCAGGGTTGACGCTACCCTCATCAGGGGTGACGCTACCCTTGTCAGAGTGTCAGAATTCAGTAACTTTTCTGATTTCGCCCGTTTTATGCAAAATAAGAATAAAAGCGCAGTAGTACCACATTCTATAAATATTCAATGAAATACGACCGATTTAATAATTTAAACACAAGCTTTGATACAAAATACAGGTCGGAATGTAGATAAGTTTGCGAGATATCACTAATAACTACACTAAAATAATCCTTTATAATACAAAGAAATTCTATTTGTATAAAAAGTTTGAATGTATTTGTTTCAGTAAAATAGGTAATACTTAACGAGAAAATATAATTTTCTAGACAAATGAATAAGAAATTTTAGTTAATTTATAATTAAATTAGATAAACCATTTCACTACAGCAAAACAGATTTTCTGCGACCATTGTCAGCGACCGGTGCGGGTGCCGGTCGCAGAAAATGATTTTTTCCAAAAAAAAAAAGAAAAACCAATATTCTCTGGCGACCAGGATTTTCTGCGATCGGCATCAGCGGCTGGTCATTTCGCCAGTCGCAGAAAGTATTTTTTTTCGAAAAAAAAGGTTTCATGCACCATCGCGCCTAAACCCTTCTCTTCTCGCTCTCTCTCTATCTCCGTTGATCAATCGCTCACGCGTGCCTAAACCCTAACCCTAAACTGGTGCCTCCTCTTCTTCTCACCCCGCTTCTCTCCCGTTAGTTAGGTGAAACAAGCGAAGCCCCACTTCTCTCCTCTTCTTCTTACGCCGGTTCTCAACTCTTCTTTCCGAGCAACCGTCCTGTGCCAGTCCGCTGCCTCTGCCTGCGTGAGGAAGAAAGATCACCGGTGCTGATGCCTGTGCCCCTTTGTTCTGACAAGGTGATTCTCATTAATTTTGTCATTTTCTTATTTTCTTTGATGCACTTCATGGTTGCTATCAATTTTAGGTTGTGTTTCAAACAATCAGAAATTGTCGCAGAGAATAATAGCAACTTGTGTACTTTTACTGGAAATCTGGGAAGCAATAATCGTTAATTTGATATTAATCTAGCTAATAATTTCTAGCTTTGTCATGTGTAGAATGATATCTGAATTGTCCATTTTAATCTGGCATGAATATCAAAGCATCCCCTGAGATATCTCGTTATTTTTTTTAGTTACCATCTCAAAGCATCCCTGAGATATCATTTGTCATGGGATTGAAGTCTTCTTTACTTGAGATGGATTTTGTGATGTTTTCGATGAACTGGTATTTTGTTTCGTTCAATGGTACATATGCAAATGAGTTAACTCATTATTTGAGTTAACTTAGGTGATATGAATTCCATATGCAATTGTAAGTTTTGAAACATTTGAGTCTGTATCCTCTGCATTAACTCACTTGGAATTTAATATAGATTTTAATAGTTATTTGTTTGTACTGTTTCCTTTGATCACTTGGTTGACATGAAAATTGATCATGCAGAATTAAATTTACATAGAAAAGTTTTTAAGATATTGTTAGAAGATGGGTATAGAATTAAGTAGACATGCCTCAAATAAATGTAGTTACAGCCCAACTGAACATAGATTTTCCAGATTGTTTGCAATTGGGATTGACACATTTTTTAAAAAGTAAAATAAGCACCTTATATATATATGACATTTTGTATATGTTTTGTAGGGTTCAAGAACCTTTGCCTCTGAGATTAAGTCAAGTGGAGCTGAACCTTTGCCTCTGAGGTTAAGAATTTCTTTTAGATGCAACAATTTCTTATATTTTAGTTATATTTTAGTTATTTTAGTTATGGAATTTCTTTTAGATGCAACAATTTCTTTTAGGGTTGTATACCAAGGAGAAAGTTAGTATATAGCCAATGTTATGTAGATTATCCTACTGCATTTCTTTTTCTACTTGTCTTTAAAATTTACAATTAATTGAAGTTGGCCCTATTGTGTTTAGGGTTATGTTTATATAATATCAAATTATTGCCTTATATAAATGACCTAATTCACTTCTTTATTGATTGTTGCTTTGGGCATACAGTTTTTTGAAGCATTGTAAGTTTGGAATAAGTGCATATGTAATAAAGGTGCATCTGTATAGGTTTTTTGTTTCATCAATTTTGCATCTGTATAAATTTGGAATAAGTGCATATGTAATAAAGGTGCATATGTGCATATGTAATAAAGGTGCATAAGTGCATATGTTCTACAAAAGATATGTATTTTGCTAGTAAGTAAATAGACATGCATGCATGGTTGTTAATACTTGCCTCATTTTATTTGAACTATTTATCATCTCAACTCTAGATATGGCACCGAGTAGAAAGGGAAAGGGAAAGGCACCGGCGGAAGACGAAGGAGAGTCTAGTGAGAGAAATGGTCGCGGTCTAAATGCCTATATTGCGCCTCAGCAAGATCCGACTTTGCGACCAGTGCTTCGGATAGTGGGTTACAAGTAATATTCTTTTTTTGTGTATTTTGTAATTATGCATTAATTGTAGTGCTTGTAATAATTATTTCTATTTGCAGGACTTTTGATGCAGGGCATCCAAACAAGACGAAGCAAGTCGCGAAAGTTATTTCGTAGACAGTACGTCAGAATTATCCTAGCCCGTACTATAGGTACACGGATTTCCCCAAGGATAATAAAGATGTTATTCAGGAAGAGTTTTTAGTAAGTAAATCTTTCTAAAACATAACCTCTAATAATTACTTGTTTTTTTTTTGAAGCTAACAGACGATATTAATTTTTAACTATACATTGCAGAAGCACTACCAGTTTCATCCGGATATACCTTTGACAGATGCATGGACTGTATTTAGAAAGATAGCTGATGTACGGCTTCAGGATATGCTGAATAAATGCAAGGCGGCAGCAAAAAAGTCATACGGAGAGTCAATGCTCGAGTGGAAGGAGCGTGGGGCTGCTCCTCGCCCCTACGACGCCTGGATCCAGCCAACGTACTGGCTCGGACTCGTCGATCATTGGTGCAGTGACGCCTTTGCTAGTCGGAGCCAGCGAAATGCAGAAAATAGGGCCAATGTTGAAGGTGCAGGGGCTTCGACGGGCTCTGTGAACATGCTTGTTCACAAACAGCTCTTCGTAAGTTGTTTTTCATTAAATTAATATATTTTGATTCTTATTGAATATAATCAAACTAACCTTGATAATCTTTTTCTAAATGAAATTGTCTTTCAAATACTTAACAGGAGCAAACACAAGGGCGCGAACCCAGATGGAGCGATGAGCTATTTCAGCCTACCCATACGAACAAGATGACGGGGGAATAGGTTAGTACTAAGGCTAAAAATGCACAGGTAATAGTACTTTCGAATCGTTGTATAAAATATTATGGTTCATGTTGTACGTAACATTATTGTTATATTTTACAAAATTTGCAACTAAAATATGAGAAAGCTATGAAGGACAAGTATGGAGAGGATAAAGAGAAATGGCCTAGATATGACGGCGATCTCTGGTTCACTACGGGCGTTGATGATCAGAATACCCACGGCGATAACTATGGTCTCGGTGCTCTAGGTAAAATAAACATTCTTTGAAATTTTGAATTTATTTTTAGTTTTGTTAGATAATTCTAATTGTCTTACTTTTCATGTTTCAGGCAAGACAAGAGGCATGTTTCGCTCTGATGGGTCTAGCAGTGCTCGGTCGCACTCGTCACAGTCATATTCTTCTATGCCGCCATCGACGCATCTCACAGAAGAAGATGTTGAGAGGATATCTTCCCGGTTACTTGATAAGATGAAGGCTCGCATCGAGGCTCAGGTGGAGGCTCGGTTCAGAGCTTCTTCGGTACGAAATTTGATATTTCAGTATGTTTTTTTAATTGTGAACTCTAAACCCTAAATCATAATTACCTAAAACACTTTCTTAAAACCTCACAGGGAGGTTCCAGCTAGCAGCCGGCCTCGATGCCCACTCAGGATGACGAGGGGCATTACTCGGATGTCGCTGGCGATGGTACTGCTTAGGTTTTTTTATATATTTATATCTTGTTAGATGATACTGTTTATTGTTTATGGTACTGTTTACTGCTTGAGTTACTTGGATATTTATGTTTGATGAGATGATATACAGTTTCTTGAGCTTTATGTTATATGCGATTTGTATTCTTATTTATATGCGATGTTTATGTTGTATGCGATTGTTATGTTATTTTTGTATTGATTTTTATGTTTATGTTATGATGTATGTTGTATGTTGGTACGTGTAGTATCAATTAATTAAATGGTGCAAATATAAATAACAAAAAATAATATAAAAAAACCTAAAATAAGTTATCTACGACTGGCATATTATATCAGTGACCATTTTCCGAACATTTTCTTGGTCGCAGAAATTCTATTTTGACGTCAGAAAAATACTTTCAGAGACCGTTTTTTTGTTTTAGCGACCGTTTTATGTCATCCCAGAAACGTTTTCATGACGTCAGCAAAAATAAACAGCGACGAAAAGAAATGGTCGAAGAAAAAGTATCAGCGACTGGCTGACGTCATTCAGCGACCGTTGATGTCAGCAGAAGAGTAACTGTGACGAATCTTACAGCGACCGTAATATTCTATCAGCGACCGTTTCCCATATCTAAGATCGGCGACTCAACTATCTGCGACCGGAAATCTGGTCGCAGAAAGTCCTTTCTGCCGTAGTGTTTATTCGTATGTAATAAAAATTAGAAATGCATTTTTTTTATGGTTGGTGGCTTTAAATGTCTAATGACAATTCTATTAATTGATAAGAAACGTATTTAAATTGGGTCAAATGACCATAATATCTATTTTATTCTCATGAAAGCTTCTAAACTACTCTAACATTCTATTCATACTTATATAAACCCTTAATCTCCATCTCACTCCACGACCGGATCCGCTTCTTTGACCGCTGCTACGCTCGACAATAACCGGCCAGGTCTGCTCACCATCGCGCACCAATCAAGATCTACTTCTTCGACCTCCGTCGCACTTCGAGATATTTATTATATAGTACTGTAATCTGTTTTATGGAAATAAATTAATTTTTAGTCACCAATACAAAGTAATCTAAAAAAAAATATAGTACCCAAATCAATTTCTATATAAAAAGAAAATTGAAAGGGACGCATGATCCGCTTTTTGCTCTCCCAGTTGTGCGAAATTTGGGAGAACGGGAAAGTCTTCTACCAGGTTTGTTATTCTGATTTTAAGATGAGTATCATAATTGAGCCCTTCACTCTCTCTTCACTGAGATCTATTTCAAGTTATATATTAAAGATCGCTAGCTTGCAATTTGAATAAGAATTAATAAGTTACATATAGTAAGACGGACAGACATCTCTATCTCCGTCTCTTTCTTTACTCTTTTCTCTTTTGTTTTCTTGTTTGTTTTCTCTCTGTTTTTTGTTTTTGTTTTTATCCATCTGTAAATCCACACTAGGGTTCCTTCTCAAAATCCTTTAAATGATTGTAACCAATTGCGGTTAATAAAATAGGAGCTTGACTCCTATTTCTTACTCAAAAAAAAAAAAAAAATTATCCGATGGACTTCAAACCGACAGTGAGGATATTCTGCCAATCAAACGAGGACTACTCCCTCTCTATTCGCAATGGAAAGGTTGTGCTCGCTCTTGCGAATCCCCAAGACCCCTTCCAGGTAAACTGTTTTTTCCGTCTATAATCCCTACACATAATGCAAATTGTTTGTTCAAATTGGGCTTTATTTATTTTTTATTTATTTTGAATCAATTTAGCACTGGATCAAGGAGGAAGTTGATGGTGGCGGCTTCACTCTGTTCAACAAAGGTACTGCTCAAGCTATGAAGCGCTCCCCCAATATCTCACCTGTCAATAACCAAGTTATTGAGGTCAGTTTAAAAAATTTCAGCACTGGAGGCTAAATATATTTATAGCAAGTTTTAACCTCAGAGAGAGAGAGAGAGCATTTAATTGTATTAGTGTTTTTCATTATTACTCTCAATTAGATTCTTCTGATTTCAATGCCTTTTGGCTCTCATCCTGACTCTGATGCTGTGTGGACCGAGTCGAATGAGGGGGGAAACACCTTTTCCATTGTGCTTGGCAAACATGATGATGGACAAGGGTTCAGATTACAGTCACATTCCGGGATGGATTATGATGGCAACACTGTTCTTCTCACAAACAATGACACAGGCCTATATCAAAACTGGAAGTTTGTGCCTTACAATGAGGATAGGGTAGTGTGTCCCAAAACAATTAAGATCTACTGCAGACAGAAATGGGACTACAATCTAACAATTCGTGATGATACTGTTGTGTTTACTCAATGTGATCGGGCAGATCCATATCAGGTAATTTTTTTCAATAAGGTACCCTTTTTTATAATTATTTACATTTAGCATTTGTTTTAGTTTTGAATTTTAGCATTTCATGGCTTTTATCGACTGTTCTCTTACAAGTTCAATTAATGATGTAACACTGGAGGAAAGAATTTGCATACTGTCAACATCTCAAGGACGAGCTAGGTTCTCGGGCCTTCGCAATCGTTAACGTTGCTACCGGAAAAGCTATCCAGCATGGGATCAGCAAAGATCATGGTTACCCTGTATGTAACACATCATAGTTTCTCTCTTCAATTTATATGTTTTATCAAAACTATACTAATTCACAAATACAAACGCAATTTGACAATTAACCTTTAAGGCTACCTTTTCTGCTCATCATTTATTTATATTTTTGTTGGAATTTTGTTAGGTTTCCCTGCTCCCGTTCAATCCAATGCAGTTGGAGGAGTCACTTTTGTGGACTGAGAGTGAAGATCAGGGTTCGGGCTTCAAGAAAATTAAAGTACGGAAGAATATTGGAGTTGGCTTTGATGCTTTGTTTCACAGGGAATGGCTGCAAGCGGGCTTACAGGAGGGAATGCGTTTGGGGGTATGGGAGGATACTTCCACCAAAACTCACGAATGGAAGATGGAGTTCTTTTAAGAAAATACTTCATGCTTGTTTTATCTTTTATATGGTTTTTTGTTTCCTTCATTTGGTTACCTGTACTTCTATAGAAATTAATTTTTGTTGGCGTCCATTACCTTTCAGAAGCTCAAAACTAAACATAGTACAAGAATTTCAAAAAATGAATGGAAAAAAGAAAACATGTAATAACCTTCCTACAAAACAAGCTGAAGTCTAGTATTCTACGAGTTGAATAGTAACAAACACAATATGATTTCATTAGAAATAAAAAATTCTCCCCAGAGGCTGGTACCAAAACCCTGTAAAGAGTTTATAAAAATAACTTCACAACTCGAAAATACCAGTAAAGAAAAAGCATCAAAGTTACACAACACCTACTACATTCAGTACAACAATTTATTTGTGAAAAAAGAGAGAAATACGCTAATTCTTGATCTTCTAGGAGATTTTTGGAAATACGTTAGATAGTTCCTTTTTGACTTAATTGGTAGTTTTCCCCTTTCTTCTCTTTAACTTGTTTATTTTAATAAGTAACATTATTATCTGTAGGTGGACCGACTTGTCATTTCGAGATAACCGTGGATCAAGAATTGCCATCAGTTTCATAGATGTGGAAGACCAGTGGAACGTCCATATGGTGTTCGACCAGGTGGGCAAATTGGATTGACTTGCGGTTTAATCTCTTTACATGAAAGGGTTATACATGAAAATGGCACAAGTAAAACTGTTGGGTCGAACAGTGCACGGACGTTCCACCGGTCCATCCACTTTTCAGAGGCCGATGACATTCTTGATCCATGTTTATCTTAAAATGACAAACTGGCCAACTAAAAAAAAAATGTTAGTTACAAATTAAAGCAAGAATATCACATAAAATGTATATGTATGTTGTATATTTTGTTGAATGTTGAATTAATATGATTTATTCTGCATGTTGTGATGTTGAATATTTATTCAATGATGGATGTGTAACATTTCTTGTATGCTTAATGGCTAGCAAATATGGGTTCTAGCCTAAATAACATCCTCTATGGTATGGAAAATAATACACGGATACCTCGTAGCAATCGGATATATAACCCTTCTTATTGTACACGGTTATATTCATAATATCATATTGTACAAGATTCCAATCCGACACGGTTGATTTTTCTTTTATGCATAATATCATGTACATCCTTCAATATTATAGAACTACAAATTATACATTTATACAAACTTATACATTGTCTTTTCTATTAGAACTCAATTTAAATTCATAAAATACACATATTACCCTTTATTGAAAAATATACACGTAGTATGTCTAAGAAAAATATCAGTCTTAATTTGTTTGTATGGAATGGAAAATGGATAATTTATCTACTTCAGACATTTACTGAGTGATATTTATGTATATACTTGTGTAAACGTCACAAGTAAAGAAATTACTCATTTGTCCTTGAAACTGACAAAATAGATGGCTGGCATTATTCGGAAACATGATTTTTTTTTTCTTCTTCTTTTCTTTTTTTTAATGAAGGGTAAATTGGATATTTTTTTAAACTAAAATTAAGTTATAATAGAAAAGATAATAGAATGCGTACATTTGTGATTTTTCAAAATTTAGAAGGGTAAATTTTAAGGTGTGTAGATGAAAATCTCCCAAAATGTAACATACAACTGTGCTACACACATAACTAACTAAATAATCTTGTCTATAGCATCGGCAATAGTATCGATTTGCCCTCGTAGTTTGAACCCATGTTCTCTTAGTTGAGACCCAAAACTTTTATCCACTATACTAGAGTAGCTGGACTATTTTATGTGATATAGATTAGTAACTATGGTATTTCATTTATACTAATCTAAGTATCTCAATTCAATAATAAAGATAATATATATAAATAACAGGTCGTACATTTTTTTAAATTTGATGTGTTATATGTCTGTGTATATGTATCATTTCATATCCGATACGATACCTGTACTGGTATCCATACAACATAGGTATTATTTTGTAATATATTTAAACGTACTACTATAATCTGTTTTGTGAAAATATATTTTGAATCACCAATGCAAAGCAATATAGAAAAATGTATTGCGCAAATCAATTTCTATATAAATAAAAAATTGAAGGGTCCCATGATCCACATTTTGCGCTCTAGTGATGAACCCGGAATTTCTGGGAGAAGGGGAAAGTCTTCTTCAAGTTTTGTTATTCTGCCCTGAAGAAATGTTAATTAACAATTTTCAATTATCAACTACATTTTAAGTTTAGTATCATGCATTGAGGTAGAATATTCTGATTTTGAGGTGTACAATGCATCACCTAACAAACTAACATGCGGCTTCACAACTTCGCTTGACATCTATTGATAGACTCTTGCTTAAAATTTAATTTATCATGAAATATGTGTTCAGATAGGGAATTGTTTTTTGTCTTGAATGAAATTAATTATGAGCTTCTCATCAAGTACTTGACGTGTTCGTTGCTTGTACAATTGTTATATTAGTGAGAAATAAATACTATAGAAGAAGGCTCTAATCTTGGCACAATTCGTAAGTGGTCCAGTGAGTGAGAAAGATAAAAAAGTACATGTCGAATTGAAATCATAGTTTGTTGGTCACTCATCATTAAATTTATGATCTTCATTCCTATATTTTTTTTTTTCAAAAAAATAAGTGCAAAATTATTAATAGAAGAAGGTGATCATTAAGTAGTTATATTTTGATCTGAAGGTCCATAGTTATTTATTTGAAGTTGTATATTAAAGAACGCAAGCTTAATTGCAATTTAAATTCCTGTTAATAAATATAGTAAGATGGACAGGCATCTCTATCTCCTCTCTAATCATCATAAGATGGACTTCAAACCAACTGTGAGGATATTCTGTCAATTAAGCGAGGACTACTCCCTCTCTATTCGCAATGGAAAGGTCGTGCTTGCTCTTTCCAACCCGAATGACCCCTTCCAGGTAAATTTTTTTTTTCTTTGTACTCCCTGCACACAATACAAACTGTTTGTTTGAATCGGTCTTTATTTTTCTATTTTGAAACAATTTAGCACTGGATCAAGGAGGAAGTTGATGGAGGCGGCTTCACTCTGTTCAAACAAAGGTACTGCTCAAGCCATGAAGCGCTCCCCCAATACCTCACCTGTCAATCAACAAGTTATTGAGGTGAGTTTTTAAGTTTTCAAAACTGCAGCCTATATATATAGTTACTTTTTAACCTCATATCATATTATTTATGATTTTTTGTTCTTTCATTTCATTAGCTTCTTCTTATTTCGATGCCTTTTGGGTCTGATCCTGATCCTGATGCTGTGTGGATCGAGTCAAAGGAAGGGGAATACAGTTTCATCACTATTTCCGGCAAACAGGGTGACCGACATGGGTACAAGATTGTTGAAAATTAATTCAAATTAACTAAAGCATGTACAAATCAGTTTTTAACAGCATAAAAACTGCATTGGTTATTTTGGCATTGGTTTTTTAAGCATAGTTATTTTAGGATTATTTAGAGTAGTGGTTAGTTGTTTTCAGCATGTTGTGTAGTGGGTGCTTAATTTAGGGATGTTGTGGGTGGTTATTTTAGGAACATTGTATTGCTTTAAATACTGCAGAACTTTATGTAATTGAGTAAGAGAGAAAGGAAATAAAGCGTTGTTTCTATTCAGAAAATATATTCTTCTCTCTTCAATCCTGTGCATACTGTCACAAAGCAGTGCAGTATTGCTTAGTTTATCCCAACAGAATGGTATCAGAGCCGATGGTTCGGTGGGCAAGCAATTGAAGGCTGAGTCAAGTTGCAATTGATGGCAGAGTTGATTGTTGTGCAACCTTGGAGAATTGGGGCGTTTTTCAATGGCAGAAAACAGTAGCAGCTTGGTGAATGTGATGCAACCAACAATTCCTCTCTTCAAAGGCGAGAATTATGAGTTTTGGAGCATCAAGATGACAACCTTGTTCAAGTCTCATGGCCTATGGGATTTGGTTAACAACGGTCCACCAGATCGAGATCCGAACCAGCAAGAAAATCAGAAGAAAACATGCAAAGGCGCTATTCTTCATCCAACAAGCAGTGCATGACACCATCTTCTCGAAAATTGCAGCAGCCACCAACGCAAAGGAGGCATGGACAACCTTGAAAACAGCATTTCAGGGAGTACTCGAGTCATGGCAATAAAGCTTCAAGGCCTACGCAGGGACTTCAAAACATTGCTGATGAACAAGGAGGAATCCGTGCAGATTTTCCTCTCAAGAGTACAAGGGGTGGTCAACCAAATTCGAGAATTTGGAGACACCATGGAAGAGAAGACGGTGGTGGCGAAAGTCTTAAGGAGCCTAACACCCAAGTTTGATCATGTAGTTGCAGCAATAGAAGAATCAAACGATCTTTCAAACCTATTCCTTTGATGAACTGATGGGATCACTGCAGACCCATGAAGCAAAGTTCAGATCATAGGGAAAAGACGATGAAAAGGTGTTCTACGGAAAGGGGGAGTCCTCTCAAGGCAGAGGTGGACGTGGCCATTATAGATTTGGCAGCTTTGAGTTTCAGCACGACAAAAAGATGTCTAGTGCTTCCAACAGAAAAATATGGCTGTGTGCAAG
>JARJHM010001633.1:0-18439 GCA_033356055.1 Carex pumila
CTTTCTTGGATCGGCACGCATGCAACATCCATGGCTTCCTTGCGGATTCGCTTGTAAGATAAGTTTCCTTCACAAGATATCCCTTCTATTTTGTGGTTGTTTCGTGTACATAACCGGTAGAAGTCAGCCAAAGCTTACTTGGCTGTTAATTGTTTTAGGTAATAGGTCTAGGTTATAGTTTTTTTTTAGGTGGTCATAACTCACAACATTCATTCTTGCTTAGTACCGACAATTGAGCTGTACTTTTGTTTATGTAGATGGAGCTCTTCTTGAAATGTGATGCTTTCTTGGACCGACACGCATGCAACAACCATGGTTTTCTTGCGGTTCGCTTGTAAGATAAGTTTACTTCACAACATATCCCCTCTATTTTTGTTGCACTGCTTATTTCTTCTCCTTATTGCTGTTTCGTGTACATACCTGGTAGAAGTTAGCCAAAGCTGACTTGGCCGTTAGTTGTTTGAGATGATAGGTCTAGGTTATAGTTTTTTTAGGTGGTCAGATCTGACAACATTCACTCTTGGTTAGTACTGATAATTAAGTTGTACTTTTGTTTATGTAGATGGAGCTCTTCTTGAAGTGGGATGCTTTCGTGAACCGGCATGAATGCAACAACCATGGCTTCCTTGCGGTTCGCTTGTAAGATAAGTTTCCTTCACAATATATCACTTTTATATTTGTTGCACGGCTTATTTTTTCTCTTTGTTGTTGTTTCGTGTACATAACCGGTAGATGTCAGCCAAAGCTGACTTGGCCGTTAGTTGTTGAAGCTGATAGGTCTAGGTTATAGTTTTTTTGAGGTGGTCAGATCTGACAACATTCAATTTTGGTTAGTACCGATAATTGAGTTGTACTTTTGTTTATGTAGATGGAGCTTTTATTGAATTGGGATAATTTCTTGGACCGGCACACATGCAACAACCATGGCTTCCTCGCAGTTTCGCTTGTAAGATAAGTTTCCTTCACAAGATATCCCTTCTATTTTGTAGTTGTTTCGTGTACATAACCGGTAGAAGTTAGCCAAAGCTGACTTAGCCGTTACTTGTTTGAGCTGATAAGTCTAGGTTATAGTTTTTTTTTAGGTGGTCAGATCTCACAACATTCACTTTTGGTTAGTACCGATAATTGAGTTGTACTCTTGTTTATGTAGATGGAGTTTTTCTTGAAGTGGGATGCTTTTTTGGACCGGCACGCATGCAACAACATTGGCTTTCTTGCGGTTTCACTTGTAAAATAAGTTTCCTTTACAATATCTCTTCTTTTTTAGTTGCATGGCTTATTTCTTTTTCTTGTAGCTGTTTCGTGTACATAACCGGTAGAATTCAACCAAAGCTGACTTGGTCGTTAGTTGTTTGAGCTGATAGGTCTAGGTTATAGTTTTTTTTAGGTGGTCAGATCTCACAATATTCACTCTTGGTTAGTACTGATAATTGAGTTGTACTTTTGTTTATGTGGATGGAGTTTTTCTTGAAGTATGATGTTTTTTTGGAACGGCACGCATGCAACAACAATGGCTTCTTTGTGGTTTAGCTTGTAAGATAAGTTTCATTCACAATATATCACTTTTTTTTGTTGCACGGCTTATTTCTTCTCCTTGTAGCTGTTTCGTGTATATAACTAGTAGAAGTCAGTCAAAGCTGACTTAACCGTTACTTATTTGAGCTGATTTCTTCTCCTTGTAGTTGTTTCGTGTATATAACTGGTAGAAGTCAGCCAAAGCTGACTTAACCGTTACTTGTTTGAGCTGATAAGTCTATGTTATAGTTTTTTACGGTGGTCAGATCTACGACCTTCACTTTTGGGTAGTACCGATAATTGAGTTGTATTTTTGTTTATGTAGATGGTGCTTTTCTTTAAGTGAGATGATTTCTTGGAACGGCACGCATTCAACAACCATTACTTCTTTGCGGTTTTGCTTGTAAGATAAGTTTCCTTCAAAATATATCCTTTGTTTTTTTGTTGCACGGCTTATTTCTTCTTCTTGTGGCTGTTTCGCGTAAATAACCGGTAGAAGTCAGCCAAAGCTGACTTGGCCGTTACTTGTTTGAGCTAAGTAAAGAAATAAAAGAAATTATAGGGATAATTATATATATGGCTATATATGAAATAAGAGTAGGGCTACTAATAATTAAGGTTCGGCTCAAACTAGGCTCGGCTCAATGAGAGAAGCAAAATGATTTGGCTCTAACTCAGCTCAATTATGAAAGAAAAAGCTCGGCTCGGCTTAGATCATGTAAACACTTGGCTCAATTCGGCTCGACTCGCGAGCTCACGAGCCGGCTCATATTTTTACTTCTTTAAGAATTATGTATATATATGCATGGTGCTGATTATATAACAATGACATTTTGCTTTAGCATTTGTGTTGGGTACGAGTACTGTAATTGCTCCAATTATGTATATATACCCGTATATTATCTATAACATGATTCTCGGAAAGGTCATAATAAATGAATTTATAGTAACACCACGTCTTTACTATAAATTACTCACACTTTCCAATTGTATTCATATATAGATGCGAATTTTCTAGTAGAACTAGCCATTACAAAAAACTAAAACAACTTCTTTTCTTTTTTTTGAATAAACTGACAGATGTTGTCAGTTGATGTATTAAAATAAATCTCAGAGGGTACATCATAGTGTTACAAACTTACAATGCTCTTAATTACATCTTAACAACTCTACAATTCATATTAATCCAAATTCTCTCAGCTTTTCCTATGAGTCTCCCTTCCTTTGCTTCAGACCCGTTAACTCATCTCTGTGTTAGCAGTTTCTCTTCCAAACAAAAAAAAAACAACAAAAAAACAAAAAAAAATCAGAAATATATATTTACGTCAATTTCAGGTTTATTCGTGTTAAGAAAAGAAGACATCTAAATTGTATAATATACATACTATGTATATGCTCCTGTGTAGGGCTGGCAAAAAAAATTGTAGTTCGTGATTCGATTCGAGTTTGATTCGAGTTCAATTTGATTCGAAATGGGTTCGAATTGAAACAAACCAAATCAGGTTCGATTCGAAATTAATTCAAACCAAACTCAAACCTAGCCAGGTTCGATTGAAATGGGTTTTCGAACTTTTATGGTTCGAATCTCATAATAACATTGGCCGTTCATTTACCTGATGAAATTAAAACCCAAGATAAAGAGTCATAATTTAACTTAGTCGACACTCCATCGCTCTCAAATCTTAATAACCTAATTCTCTCTCCGCCTCTCTTTAACTCACTCTCCATCTCGCTCTAAAACCTTGTCGACGTTCTTAACGATTGACTGTCTCTCCTGTCATCACTTCTCTCTCCGGCCTAGATGGCTGTCTCTCATCTCTCTTTAGCCATCTCTCCCCTCACTCTTTGGCCGTCTCTCCTCCGCCTTCTCTACCTTTCGGATTCTCAATTCATTAGATGGTCCGATCGAGGGTTCGATCAAGTGAGCACTCAAGGTACGATTACTTATTTTACTGCATATTTCAGTTCTTGTACTTAATCATCTTTTTACGATTATTTGTTGTGATGTATTTTTTCATGAACAATTTTTCAACTTAAAAACACTCATTTCATATCGGTAAAAGGAAGCCTTGTGAATTTTGTCCCGCGAGAAGAAAGTAATGTATAAACTACCGGTATAACTAGGGCTGCTAAAAAATAATTTAGTTCGTAATTCAATTCAGGTTCGATTCGAAAAATATGTAGTTCGTAATTAATTCAATTCGAAATGGGTTCGATTCGAAACGAATCAAACCAGATTCGGTTCGAATCTTATTCAAACTAGACTCAAATCTAGGGTAAGTTAGATTTTGTTCGATTCGTTGCCACCCCTACTCTGTGCATTCGTAATTCGCGTAGAAATTTATGGAAAAAATTACTATTTCTTTTTACCATCTTTGCAAAAGATAACTATTCGACTATTCCTCAAAGATAAATTATTTAACCAATATTCTTTTTAATTTTCAAATTTATCAATTTCACAAATGTAGTTTGTGGGAGTATTTTGATATTTAATGCATGCATGAATTATAGAGAATGATTCGGCAGACTAATTAAACCTGTAGGATCAATTTGTTGATTTGCAAACCTGTTAAATTTAAAATTCTTAAAAAAAATTATTTGGTTTATAATTTTTTAGAACATAAAAAAAATAAAAAAACGATTAAGAAAGAGTTTCAAATAATTCAAAGTGCGTAGTAAAAGTGAACTGAAAGTAAATGCACAAGTTGTAGAAATTTTGAGTATCAGCAAAACTGTTGAATAAAATTCCTATAATAATTTTTTGCAGAGAATCTCAATTTTTTTTAGTTAAAACTCTTATCTTTCGTTTGTTCTTTTTTCAGACTTGAAACATGGTCCAATTTAACCAAGTTGAAAATAAACCTAGACAAATAAGTAAAAGTATGAGCTGGCTCGCAAGCTGAGTCAAGTCGAGCCAAGTGTTTACATGAGCTGAGCCGAGTTCGGCCTTTTTTCAGTTTCGAATCCGATTCGTTATGAATTATTGAACCATTCAACTCATTGATTTGTGAGCCAGCTCGACTCATTAGCAGCCCTAAATAAGAGTTCTTTTATCTGTCAAATTTTTACCACTTCCAAATATAATTATAGGGATAATTTTGTTATGAAATTCAACTAAGGACAAAGCAATTAGTTTGAAAAGAGATTATATATATATTAAGGATTCCATTCCCTTATCTTCTCTTGAAAGAAACTTCATTAAACTACTCAACGTACATACATTTGAGAAATTAATATACTCAACATACAATTAGGATTTATCATTAATTTGTCTTTCCGTTTTTTAGTTTAATTTCATCGTTAATGATGTCTTGCATTTTGTTTCCTCTTACCTCTGTACTAGCATTTTGTTTCCTCGATTTAAATGAACACCTTATTTAATGAATTATCTGATTTGTTATGTCAATATTTTCTTAATTTAAAGCAATTCAGTCTTGTATTAAGCCACAGAAACCATAAAATAAGATGGGGTATCTCCAAATATGGAAGATTTGCATTGAGGGGCAGACGGGCAGTTAATAGAAAGACGACGACTTATAAGGGCAAGGACACATCGTTAAATTCATTATCATATAACAAGTTGTAAATTGGTAGGTAAAATGTGAGAATTTCAGATCAAACTATTTTAAACCGAACGGTCCAAATCAATTTTTAGTTCCCATTTAAAAAATATACGTCAAACAATCTGAATATAAAAACAGATTAAGAGAAAAATATGCATTGCATCGAACAAATTTGACAGATGTTACACAAACATTACATCATTTAATCCTATTATGTATAATCTCTAAACCCATAACAAAACTAAAACACAAATAATGACATAAAAAGTATAGATTTTGAAGAAATATATTAATTTCAACAATTTTTCATTATGTTTGTTATCATTTGTTCATCCTCTAATATCAGTTAATAGACTAAATTGTTGCTTCTTAGGTTGAAGAAATTAACCATTGCAATGAGCAACCATCAAAAGGGAGGTGGTGTTGTAGAGTTGGTCGGACGAATACTAAAACACCTTAAACTAGCCAAGGAGCAAGTTCTTGAAAATTCAGAGATGGGGAAAATCATCGAACAAATGAGCATAGAGGTTGTAAAGATAAAAGATATTCTTGATAGTGGAGATCATAATACAGTATTCCTCTAAGTAAGAGTACAGTAGCACGAGTACTGTTGCGCGGGTACTAAAATAATTATTCTTATATATATGCTAATTAAGATAAATTAGAAAATTATTTCTTTTCAGATTTGTTGGTACACCAAGAGCACAATAAATTATAACTTGTAAGTAGAATATAGATTCGAAATCTAATATTTTCGACATGATTTCATTGAATATAAATATTTATATACCTTTTTTGTTAAATAATATTTATTATATTTATGCGTAAAAGAAATGAAGTTTTGTATACCCTTTTTTTGTTAAATAAATAGAATCTAGTCGATCGCCAATTCCGCCTCCAGGCCATCTTGCTCGTAAACAATGGATGATTATTTTTTATTATTTAAAAAAATAATTTGAGGACTTAATGAACGGAAAATTCATCAAAAATAAAAGGAAAAAAATAGACCTTAGTTTCTCTATCCTGATTTGACTGACTAAATGAATGAGAAGAAGCTTATAATATTATAAGCTTCTAGAAAAGATGATATATACCTTAGTAGAAGGATGTGATCCGGCATGCTGAACAGTAACATGCCATTCTCGCATTACATCAGCGCCATCTCCGAAGGCCTCGCCGTTACCTGACCAACCGCTCCCATGCCATTATTTCCTTCTCCGACACACCCACATACTCAATTCCTAATACCCAACTATTAAATTCGATATATCTAATCAGATCAAAATGGCATAACCGAATCATCTGCCTCCAGAGTCACTGCAAAGTGGGCCTTCATTTTAAAAAGTAATAGTAACCAGTTCCTTTAACAGTAACCGGGCCCACCCCGCAGTGACTCTCGGAGCAGGAGATTTGATTCCCAAAATGGCGCGCATATGACCACATATAGTCCATGACTTGATTGTGATCAGGATGTGCATCGGTTACATCAGCCGGCCAAGGGAAGTCAGTGAACTGATATGTCAGCCGTGGTGGCTAAAGCCTAGTGGAATCGAGTGTGTGGGCCCACACTCCCCTGATGCTGGAATAGGCTTCAAAGATCATCGGTTGAAAGCCCTTTTGTAATACAAGCTTGCATGCAACCAAGTTGCTTATGCCGGCTCTTACAATAGCAACTCCCTTCAGCTTCTTGCTCATTTCCATTGCTAGCTCTTTGAGAAACAGAAAGGAAAAGATGGTTATGAGGAGAATTTGGGAAAGTGGTAAACGAGTAATTAGTGTGAGTAGTATGAAAGGTAATTATATTTAAAGAATCCGTTTCCTCCCAGCTACTTGAAATTAATTTCTTTTATAATATAAATTTTTGCGAATGACTTGCGTGAATATTCTAAATTATAGTTCTCTTTATAACTCGTAAAATTCTAATTATAATCACATCATAATAATTCATCATTTAATTATAGATTTAATATTTGTTTCAAACAGATGTTTTGATCCTATTTAGAATTTTTTTTTTAAATTTATTTGTGATGTATACTTAGTTAGTACATTGATGAATTATTATCTAATTAATAAAATTTTAATTAGTCGTAATTTGCAAATCGTTCATTAATTATTTGTTTAAAATTTTCAGGTTATAACAGTATTTATTTTAATAGGTCGTAATTTGCAAATCGTTCGTTAATTGGGGGTCTCAATCGACGCAGGCGCAAGAGTCCCATTCAAATTTTACAATCCACCCTTCCTCATGTTTGCTAAATGTTTTACTCAATTTTACTATTTTATTTGAGTGTAATATTTTGTCAGTTTTTTTACAAATTATTTTTATCAATTGTTTCCTACTAATTGGCTACAAAATAAGTTTCTGCTAAAAAAATTCGAGTTACCGATCCGATTCTTTCGATTTCGATTCCGATTTCTATTCCGAGTTTTAGAACCATGCTGGAAACCCTTATATTTAAGAAACAACACCAACATCATCACTTGGGGCAACTTTGATTTTCTTTTAAACTATGTAAGTAGGAATCAAAAATTCAGAGTAAATTTGTTCTAAGATTCAATCAAATATAACTAAACCGAACAATATATGTCAAGCAGAATAGAGATAAAGACAATATGTCGAAGGTGAACAAAGACTGCGAGAAAAAAATAAAAAAATGTAGCTATGGGGTTTATGCGACGAAAGTAAATACCATTCATAACTTGTGCTTGTATATATATTTTCGGGTATCTACAAACAATTTTTATTTTTGTATAATATTTATCTTTTAGTTTTTGGCTATATATTATTTTCTTTACGCAATTTCTACTAGTTCTTCTTCTCAGAAACAGAGAGAGAAGAAAGAAGAAACAGAGGCTACAAAATACAAAAAAAGAGAGGAAAAAGATGGGAGAGGAAGACGAAGCAAATTGCAAAGGGACGCGCAGAGAGTTGGGAAAGAGAAGGCACATGAGGGGCAGGTGAGACAGTCCTCAAATTTAAATCCCTAACCGTTCAATTGTTTCAACGGATGGGATTTAATAATTCTTTTGAGTCTGGTACCTGGGAGGATACGGATTCTAATCTGGATAATTAATGGCCATACGAGATGGGAGCCGCCTATTCCCAATTTCCATGTGACCTTTATCCAAGGGTTGATATAGAAACATCTTAATTAATCATGTAATTTCCACGTGGCCATTATCTAATGTATGAAAGGTTATATCTAAACCCGACCGGGTCAGATCCAACCAGGCTGAACCGTGGATCGCCCCAACCTTAGCTAGATCCCCAGATCGGACCAGCCCGGACTAGACTCCCGTAAACTCGACCCGCCCCCCTAAATCCCCAAAAACCCCCCAGAAACCCTCAGAAACCCCCCCACCCCCCCTCGAAACCCCAAAATATATATAAAAAAAGGACCCACACTCGATCCGAACTGACCCGTACTAATTTTGGACTAAGAGTCTAGCAGAGGTTTGATCCAACTCCCCAAATGGAACCCGCCAAATCCGACCCTAGCTAACCCGTAGACCTGCCGGACCGTGGGAACCTTGGCCCGGACTGGTTAGGCCCGACGGGACCCGACCCATTTGATAAACACTATATGGCATACATGCATTGCAGGCCTAAAGATTTAACAGAGTAGCTTTGGCTTCATCCAGCACACGGACTATAGAATTAAAAGAGCACTGTATATGCTCTTGCGCTGTATGAAGTGAAAACTACTCTGTTAAATTATTTTACCCCAAGTTGCCAAGCAGGCTTGACTTTCTCTTCCAACTTATTAATTGGTTTGGCCGATCAAATCTTGGTTCGGTTCCGTATTAAACAAGTCTACTGCCCCAAAAGTCAGCATTATAGTCTTTGCTTCAGAAATGTTTACATGCAATATGTACTCATTTTAGTAATTCACTGAACTAATTAGTTAACCTTTGGGCATGTTTTTTTCTTAAAGTACGATGGACCAAGTTAATAACAAAAAGACGACAACAACAACAAAAAACCTAAATAGTTCATTTTATTTGACGCTGATAATTGATATTGGAAATCCTTGGTAAAAAATAAAAATAATAAGTGGGAGATGCATATGTTGGGTACACCTAACAGCCCCATGACATTTCATTGCAGATATTTTCCCTTGCTATAAATTATTCCGTTGTATTTATTTCCATCTTTAAAGATACTAGTGCAACGGCTTTATAGTCTCATGTATCATATCAATCCTCTAATGAACATTATATTGATTAATGAGATATATCAATAAAATTAATTATTCAATTAAGATTGATGAAATTAATAGTTGACCACATGTACATAATTACAGATCATAATCATCTCTCTCTTTTTTTTCTGTGTTTTCTTACACACCTGGTTGCCATCCTAACAACTTAACCCTAGGAAATTAAGGGGCAGAACAACATCAAAATAATTTAGATTAATATTTTTAACAAACATTAGATAACTAGTTGCCCTCCTTTACCTTTGCCATTGATATAGAAACAAGTCGGAGACACCAGCAAGGAAGAGGCTCTACCCCATAGAGCTGATACGATCTATTACATGGTTACCTTGTCAGGAAGAGCGCTGTTATCTCCTAAGACCTTGCCACCCACATTAGGAAAAAATTTGTGACCTGGCAGGGCACCGACAACTCCATTTTCCTCCACGTGGATGGGGTACTTTAATAGGTGGCCTATCAAGGTCATGTTTTGATCAATTGTGTATCTACCCCAGTGGTCATCTGCAATTTTATTCACATACTTCACGCAATCAAGATTTTGCGGCTCCTCCAACACTGGTGAGTCCAACGAACCTAGGTGCTCAGCCCATAGTGATTTCCTGTACCCGTAAA
The DNA here is from genome assembly GCA_033356055.1 of Carex pumila. Classification (NCBI taxonomy): domain Eukaryota; kingdom Viridiplantae; phylum Streptophyta; class Magnoliopsida; order Poales; family Cyperaceae; genus Carex; species Carex pumila. Next base: position 9,911 of record JARJHM010001633.1, read on the forward strand.
CCTATGCACAAACCATCATTGTTAAATACTACTGCAGCCTTCGGAAAAACAATAAAAAAGAAATCTTGCACCTTGACTCTTTGAGCCCCTCTCCCTGAGCCCTCCTCCCATCTCTTTGAGCCCTTCTCCACTCACTACACACCACTCGCCGCACCACACCGCTGCTACCACACTCTCTCCCTCCACCTTGCTTACTACATTTTCATCCCATCTTTCTCCTCTCACTAGCCATTAACTACTACTGCCTTGCCCCTGATAGTTCCTGATTTGGGGTTCTTTCATGCCCCAAAATGGAGCTCGAATTTCCAAACCCAAATCAACTATTAACCCAGTATTGTTTCCTCACACCGATGGAGGGCCATGACAGGATATTGCAGGATTTGAATTCGGCAGTACTCCTATACTCCATTGCTCCCATCCCCCAGCTGAACAAAGCCCAGATTAGTCGATTACTGGTCGAAAGATATGGTGGTTCTCCGAATTGCTGGCGAATCAAACAGGTTCCCAGGGGCTTCCTAATTTACCTACCCTCTTGGCTATACAATGACGAATTCTACCTCGACTCATCCTTTTGGGAAAGGCAAAAGTTCTTACCGCAGCCATGGCAAGCCCTAAACGGGTCTGAACCTCTACCCGACATGCACAGAGTCCACCTCACTATCCTAGATTTCCCAATTGATTTCTGGCATCATTTTATTTCAGAGAAGCTATGGCCTCTATGGGAATAGTAAGGGGAGTCCAAAGGGAGTGTCTGAATGGTGACGATTCAACGGCGACCAGACTATGGTTAGACACACCAGACCCCCAACTAATCCCATTTCAGCTAATAGTCGGGCATGATGGTAGGTGGACGCCTTGCCAAATCCTTCTAGATGGACGACTGGACACCAACCCGGGCTACCCCCCACCCCCTCCTCCCCTTTCACCAGAATCATTCATGGGAAAAACCACGTGGATACGGCCAAGTGTTGGTGAAAAATGGCCCGAAAATAAATTAAGCGGATGCATCAAAGCGTTGGAAAAAACTACGTGGATACGGCCAAGTGTCGGCGAAAAATGGCCCGAAAATAGTCCTGCGGCAATCGAAAGCAGCAAACGTTGAGCAAAAGTGATCCGAAAATAGTTCCGCTGGGGAAAATTAAGCGGATGCGGCAAAGCGTTGGGGAAAACGTTGAGATGACCCTCGCTGTGACGAAGCAGTATACGCGCCTGTCGCGCTAGGATGACAGTAGCCCTCGCTCCAGCAATCTCTATCAAAATGGGCAGACCGCTCAATAATGTATCACCCACAACTGGCGAGTATAACCCCGCCCAATATGTATGAGCCCAACCGAAGAGGTAGTGATATGGAACAACCTCATCACAGAATGAAGGGTCACGTGACGTCGACACGACCCTCATACACCTGAAAAGGTTGGCTAAGGCAGAGACAATCAACGAGATTAAATCTCCCCGTGCCAATCTATTAGCCATAACAAATGTCTCTGGTAGAATAATGCCCCCGGGCCGACTAGGAATGACAAAGTAGCAGAGCCACCATGCCAAGAAGGCGGTCAGGATGGTCTCCCGTCCGACAATCCTATGACGACTATAACATGATGAAAAAGGCTCTCTAGTATGAAAAATACTCTCCCCTCCTACACCAAACAAAGCAGAAGGACGAGCAAATGTCTGGCATGGATGCCTGACTCGATCGGTAAAATGACTGACCCAAATCGAGAATGTCACATCTCCAGCTCTGGTCAGACCATAATAAATGTCAAACAGCCTACTAAGAGAACTCGGGTATATGAGAATACCATCGAGTGATCTCTGTCTCAAAGCTACATCACTAGGGATATCTCATCGTATGGATCCCCAAAGATAGGCAAACCAGACATCCTCTGGAACTCAAACGATGAAATGGTCAACTCACGGTCCTCCAAAACAACCATGTTGGAAGAAAACCTCCACCTCTCAGCCAAAGCCTGAAAGAATGATAAATCCCAAGTATACTAAAAAAGAGAAAGGAATACTGCATGGTATATGTCGACTTTCTTCAACGCAGATCTCTCCTGCTACAATGTAAATCTGATCCAATCAACCATGCCTTTCTCTCTCTATAAAGTATCAGGAGGAAAGTGATGAGGCGCCCATGGCAAAGCCTCAATACTCAGCATGCTTAAACCCAAAATGCGTAAAGGAGGTGGCGTCAGATCCAAAGTAATGGGATGAAGCCCATCTCCATAAAACAAATGATGATCGACATGATAAAGAGCAGATCCTCTCTGGATGCTATGACCCGCTCTCAGTCGAATCTCTAGGGTCCAGTCGACAGGATCTTCAGGAAACATGCCCCGCAGTGGGAACGAGACTAACGGCAATGGATCATGCCTAGTGAAAGGAATTCCTGCATAAGTCAAATGAAATCAAGCATGAAATCGAATTTCATAACAACAACAACCACGGTGCACTAGAAGGCTGTAGGGAAAAAACAAAGAAGAAAAGGAATAAGGGAAAGACAAATATCATATAGATGCTCTGATACACTTGACTTGTGAAGTATCTTAATCTTCCTAGTCTGTTGAATCCGGACGTGCGAGACAAAACTCGTAGACTGTTAGACCGGGAATCACAAGCAAGTGACGAGACGGCAGACATTATTGAGATATTTCTTGTTGTCCCGTTGTCCACTTCCCAGGTGAAGGGTCTTTAGGCTAGCCTAGCCGTAAGATCTAGACCACCACGAGGTAGCAGTGAGCACCCAACAAAACTTGGATTCCTGCGGCTCCCTATCATTACAGAAAGCAAGTCAGCTTCTCGATACTTTTCTTTCCCAGTGGCGCCTGGAGCGGGAACCCTGTTCCCGTGGGGGATTAAAGTTCTGGAAGTGGGCGGTGCACTAGAAGGCTGTAGGTAGTAGGGGAGAGAGCATTGTTCCCTATTCAGAGTAGAGCACCTAGAGAGAAAGATCGAAAGAACTCTAGCGCATACAGCCCTCTCGGGGATGGTAAAGCTCTTATACCCGGCATCTCAATACTCTCTCTCCTTACCCTTGATGGTTTGGGGCCAAAGGAATCTAGTCTAGTTTTTTAATTTAAAGCAGAGAAGTGCAGCAGCATTACTTTTCTTTTGCGTTTCAAAATTGGCGCAAGCGTTTCACTGACTAGCGCACAAGAAGCCCTAAACACTGAAAGGGTAGTCACTCCTAGATTAAAACTTGCGGTTTTGGTTGGAAGTGCCTCACGGCCTGAAATGAGAGTTGAAGGTATGGGCCCTAGGTAACGAATGTGGTTGAACTTGTAGCTAGTTAGCATGTTCAACTAGGTTAAAGGAAAAAGTCCTAGCGCTGCTACTGAAGGACCGCGTGCTACACCGGGCATTTCTTCTAACTTTAGCCTTGCCGGCTGGGAAATTCTCTTTGCTGGTAGTAAGACTCGAGGGATTTTGAAGCGTATGGTTCTCGAGGAACCTCGCCTGGTGGGCCCTCGAGTTGAGCTATGCAGATTGCGGGCGCTTGGAGACTTTAATAAGTTAGAAGTTCCTTGTCGTAATGGTAATGGCTCCAAACTCCCAATGGGGCGATAGTGGACTAGTAGTAAGTCAGCTATAAGCTATCGTGTGAGCCACCGCTTAATAGACTACGATATATCGGGTCTAGTCTCTTACTTGTGAAAGGTACTAGTAGGAAGTAATAGTAGTAGTAAGTAAATAAGTGTTGTTAAGTAAAACCAACCTAGTAGATGCACACCTGCACCGAGCTACGAGGGAAAAGCGGAAGGCGCAACTGCGATCTGACCAAAGGGAAAACACGAGCGAAAAACCGTAGGGGCAGCTAACAACTGGGTTATTTTATTTCATAAAACCCAGTTGCGACTTCAACTAAATATTTTAAGGGTTTTCGCTCTTGTGCTCAGTCGTACAGAAAAACTCGGGGGATACTCGTTTTTCTGTACTCCTTCTTGTAAAGGAGTGATGTTGCCGAAGGGAACGAGCGAGCAGAATAGGCAAATTGGTAAAGCCCCGCTATGCGGGCCTTAATTAGCTACGGGATCCGGTCGGGGCGGTACGGGAGGGCTTTTTTTTTTACTGGGTTTTTTCAAAAACCCAGTTTTAGGTTCAGCTGAGTTAAACCCCTCCCTCCCAGCTCAATCGCCGCTAGGGCTCGCAAGAGATTTTAAACCTGAATCTCCTTGGAGAGCTCGCTCAATCGCCGCTCGGGCTGACAACACTTATTTAATCTACTATCCTTTGGACAGCCCCACTCAATCGGCGTGGGGTGCCTCAGACTTGTTACAACTACTTACTCATAAACTGCTCCTAACCTTGTTTTGTGTTCTAACTAGCATTTTAACAAGAAAAGGAGCTATACAAGTAAGAAAATCAACAATGGTACAAACAGTACCTACAACAAACCAAGACCAATAACGGTATGCACAAATACAAGAATTTGGGTCACACATGCCCAGGTCATCCATACGGCTATACAGAGAGCCAATACCTATGAACAGCCACAGAAAACCCCCAAAATAGAAGCAGACAAAACAATGATTGGATAAATTCCAAGATCAAGACGAAACGTTACGGTATAATATACCTACAGTCTCAGATATACAAGGTACAAGCATGGTTCAACACCCCGACATTTAATCCTGCTTCTACGCCACACAGGCTGAAGTAGGATCGCTCTTGCTACACCCCCGGGCCATAGCAGAGAACACATACACGCCTTCTCAGGCTACACAAACACTACAAGAATGTGTGTATCTGAGGGTAAGGGCACGTGGGCACACACAGCCTAACCCGGATCAACCCAAAGAGCATACATTCACCCATCCCATGCAAGTACCACGTATAAATGAGGCTAAGGGAAAAGTTTACCTTGACGCCTAGTCATGATTGAAGAAGATAACCAAGCAAGCTTCCAGAACCTTCAATGCCTTACTTGAAATTCCGAAACCTGCAATCAGAGTACAACACACGACTCAAGAGGAATTTCATTGACGTATAAAAGATACACTGGGGGCACCTGGCTGAGTTGTTCAATCCCTAAGGTCTTCACACCTCACCCAGGTGGGGGGCATTTGTTGTACCCTAAAAAGTTGCTAATTAAATAAATAGAAATTGGCAGCAATTTTATAATGCTTAGAAAATGCTAAATGTGCATAAAATCTTCTCAAAATGGAGGGAAATGGCATATTGGAGTTCATGGTAATATTCTACATGTAAAACCATGAATTTTGATATTTTATACAAATTCTAACTCAAAATAGTTGAAGAGTTATGAATTTTCAAAGGAAATGCTGACATAGCAGCTTCTGAGTGGTGCCACATGGCTCTGGGTACCCCTAGCAATAATCTTGGCTTCTCTGGGTGCAATCTGGAGCACCTAAGCCTAAACCTAACCTCTGGGGCCCATTGTCAGCCTCACATGGCTATTTTCGCTGAAACTCGGATATGAGTGAACTCAGCGCATGGAAAATGAACTCCATATGCCAAGCTGACAGTGAAACGGTGCATCATACGCCTAGGCCAGCTGAATTAGAAAGAGAAGCGCTGAGTTTAAACTCAACTCAGCGCCTTTAGTCCCTTTGTTTTGCACACTCTTGGTGCACTATGAGCCATTCCACTGCCCTCCTGTGCGGCCTACAACGCACCAAGTTCACCTATGATCAAACAAAGGAAAGCGTCGGGTTTGAGCCACTGACGAGTGGGACCCGAGACCCTGACTCCTTCTTCCCTTCTTTTCTCATCCTGAGCCCCAATTGAAGCTCAAAATTCATGGAAATGAAAGGAGAATTGATCAAGAGCTCACCTAAGGTTGAAAAGGGGATGTAATCTCTATTCTTCTCTGCTTTCTCTTGAGCACGAACTGCTTCCCTTTCTTCTAATTAAACCCAAGAAGAAAAGAGATTGACAAGATGGTTGAGTCAAATTAGGCAAAATTAAGACTCAGGGATTGAGATAAGATCTCTTAAGCATGTCACGATGCTATCTCAAATGTCAATTTGATTAGTAGCATATCAATTTAAGTCTATACATGAAAGGTGCATGGTGCAACTCGGTTGCAGTGCAAACGGACTCAATTGGCTACTTGAATGGTAAATTGGCCCTTAGAACATCATAAGGGAGTTAAAACGATGCTCTCTGTCATCCTTGCATATGCTATGAAGCTCAATAATCGAGAAAGGCCCATGTTAAGCCTCAAAATGGCTCGGGTCCAACACAACATGGCTTGTTAGCTATTAACAGCTCCTCCTGGTCCCCAGGACACATGCCTAGAGCACCTGAAGTCAGTCCAAAATAGGAGAATCTTCCTTTGCACAATGGAAACATACAATTCATCACACTCCTTCGATATGGCAGTACATCCAAGGGTTATTGATGCCCAGAACTGTTCTCAATGCAATCAAAGGGTCTGAATTGATCCAGCATATAACAACTGATGTGTATGATGATAATTGGGTGATCCCTTGCACAAATACACATGGAATGAAGCCAATCAACCACAGACATTTGATCAAGCACCTCTGGTCAAGATGAGACCACCTCAGCCAATGTAGTTCAAAACCCTAGCTCATAGCCTATAAAAAGGCACCTCAAATGAGGAAGAAAGAGAAAACCAAGACACCTGAAGGAGAAGAGAGACAATTGAAACACACACACCACACATATACACACACCTACATACATACATTGGTGCACACATACACCATAAGCTCCCTCTGTGATAAAGAAGCCTAATTTATAGGTAATTAGAGCTTGGATTCAATGTAAGGCCCTTGGGGGTCAAGTTGTATTCCTTTCATGGCTAATAAAATTTGTTTCCTTTGAAATTTGGCTATTTTCTTTACATTTCTCTTGTTCTTTTATATTCTATTCTGATGCTCTCTTCTAAAATCATTTAAATACACATAAAAAGGTGTATAAACATCTAAAATACAAAAATCCACTATTTTGATACAAGTCTTTCATAAAAATCACATTTTTAGTGTATTTTCTATATTTTCTTTTTACTCTTTTCTTTCCTGTCTCCTTTGATCATTTTTGTAAATTGATTAAGGGCTAGGATGAGCCAACTGGCATCCTTGCTCATCTAACCCCTTGATTTCTTTGATTAAAAATGATTAAAAAAGGAATAAAGTGACTTAAACAAAAGATAAACACACAAGAGCTATTCAAAGTGAGCCAGCATGGCATCCTTTATAGTTCTCAACCCAATGATCATTTGAGAAGGCCTATTTGCAAATGAAGTTAGAGAAATAGTGAAGTTATGCTGCCAAAATAGCTAATTTCCCTATTTTGAAGGGTTCATTTGCAAATAGTGAGAAACTGAGGTCCAAAGTGTAAAAAGACAACAATCATACTGCTACATGTCATTTACATCTTTGAATCCATGAAGTTTTGATGATAATGCCTTGAAATCAAGTGTGAATGTGCCAAAATATGATTTTTAAAACAATCAGGGTCTTCCTGCATATTTCCAGGCTCTGACATGGTTAAAATATATCAAAAGGATGATTCTCCTCTAATCCTCATTTTATGTGTTTCTAGTATGAAAACAGTGGCTTAAAGCCCCTTGAAAATCTGTTCTGAACCAAACCAGACCTTAAAGGGACTAGTACCAGTCCCCAGTACCATGATAAACTTAGCCTCAGCACCTAATTGTATTAGAGATGCCACTAGTACAATATAAGCACTTAAAAACAGTGAAATGACCTCTGCTGGTAAATCTGACAGCTCAGATCAGCACAAAAGTCAAAATAAAAATTGGACTTCACAGTCAGATAGAACATCAAAACACATGAAATTGATATAAAGTTTGCATCATTTGGACTTTCCTACACAAAGTTATGATCTGTCAAAGTTCAACTTTTTAAAAATGAAATTCTGTAATTAAAATGGTAAAATTACCATGCATGCCCCTCACATTGATCAAGCCATTTGAGTGAACTGCACAGCTCAGAATAACCTCAAATTTGGAACAAAAATCCTTGACATATACATCTTTGAACCTATGAAATAAAAATCACATCTCTTGTATAAAATTCAAAGGAAAATGATATATAAACATTGAAAAATACATGTGCTTCATGCTAACTTCATTCAGAATCTAACCTTGTACAAACCAAAGCCTCTAAGCTCATCTAAACCATTCCAAATGACATAAGTGACTCTCCTGGATACTCAATTTGATTTGAAATCCTTTGTATCAGCCATTGGTACCAAGCTAGAACTGAAACCGAAGTGATAAAACCCAAATCATGTTCTAACCCCCTTCTAACAGCAAAATTAACACTCCCAATGTCTATCTGTGTCTCCATGTATAAAAATATATATATTCACGATCTCAAAATTACCAATCAATTGAAGGAAACCCAAAGGAAATCGATTAAAATCAATCTGGAACTCAATCGGTACCGACAGGTACTGTAGATGCCTATTCCGCCGCCTTCGATGGCCGACAATGGTACCAATCAACTCCTGACATCAAGGCGATCACAACCATGCCTTTGGCCGACGCCGCCGTGGCCTAAATCTGCCGGACTC
>JARJHM010001634.1:0-18435 GCA_033356055.1 Carex pumila
GATACTGCCTTGTTGCTATACCATTCTCATTTTTCATGAAATCTGTACCGGTATGGTTATCGTACCGGTTTCATTATTGTATAGGTCTGGTTAATATTGCAGTATAAAATATGGTACGAGTACTAATCTAATACAATTTAGATATGGAACATGCACGAATATGTTACAAGTATGAATACGGCACTAGTTTACACCTTGTGATTGCTACTCACCATGCTCGACTCCTTCAATTATCTTCTCATTGTTTCCGTCATGTTCATCGAACAAACCATCAAAACTGTGAAAAACAGTAAAACATGCCATGATATCGCCATATGACCCAATCCTTGCTCCAAAGCCAAATTCAACATAAATTGTCTTTGAACATAGCCAAATTAGTATAATTACGTCATTCCAAACTTAATTGCAACAAAAACCAACCCAATTTCAAGAAATCCAAACCCAAACCTAAAACCGAGTTGAAACAAACACAAACCTATTCAAACACAAATAAAAAAATACAAACCTATTCGATGAATAAAAAACTAAATACCTGGACTAGAAATAGAGGGAAATGAATTGGCATTTTGTTGGAAGATAAATTAAATTAAATTATTCTACATAACAGAATATAAAAGAATAATGAGAAACCATGAACAATACAAGAATGACACTGGTGCCCAATTGGACAGCTATGGCAAACTATTTTCCAAGTATGACCAAAATTAGTACAAACAATATGCTACAATTGTTCAAAGTCTAAAACTAACGCAAGCTTAATCAATTATAAGTTTATAACCCAAGGAATAAAATAAACTGAACAGAGGATTAGAAAATTTTCCTAATTTTTGCAAAAGCATTTTTAATTTTGAAAATTGATTACAACAAACTTGCCCATAATCTCTTGTGAAACGGTGCCGATTCAAACCCCACAGACACAGTAATAATTACCTGACTAAACCAATGGAATTCAGATCCAGTGCATTATAATACCTAGCAGTACTTAATCAACTATTCATACTCAGCAATGTTTGGAAATTAAAATCAAACACAGAAAAGTACCTTACACAACACCTCATTCTCGGTGCTGATAGGAAAAAATAAAGGGTACCTGATTGAATTAGCAACAAAGACACAGATAAAGCATATATCAGTAAAATTCTACAATTTAGACATAACAGCAAGGTAGATTTCGTGTCTCTAAAAATTTGTGTTTCATACTATCACCAGGCATGCAACCAGGCAAATTAGTAAAGATAGAAAAAGGGAACCAGGCATGCAACCTCGAATTCAAGCTTTAAGCTTTAAATAAGCACTAATGGCTATTATTATTTTTTAGATATTTTTAGTTACTTGAGAACTGGCTATTTGAGTATTATTTTTATATGTTTTTAGGTACTTGTGCTACTATTTTAGTTTGTTATTAGTTATGTTGTTTCAATTGTGCTATCTCTAATAAAATGATGTTGTTAAAAGTTCTAAAGTTATGTGAATACTAGCAGTAGGCCTCGCGTTGCTTCGACAACAATTGTCAAGGCAAGTAGAGAAGTATATAGAGAATTTAAGAAATAATATAGGATGAATAATGTAGTGCAGAAACATATAGAAAAAAAAAGGTATATGTAACATAAGTTGTACATGAAATTATACAAAAGTTCCAATTTTGATGTATTTAGAATTTAATCTCGCATCAGATAATTTTAGTGTTTGGTTCATTTGTTGGGTTTAAAAGAGGGGTGACAATCCCTGAGTAGCTTGTTATTCCTTTGAAGTACTTGGAAACATAGTTTATTTTTTTACATAACAATTGCTAGTGTATGTAAATAATATGTACAATATACAAAGATGTGACTATTCTTGGAGGGGCTGGTGTAGTTAATTATTTTTTCCTTTTTCTTTGCTTTACTGTTGTTGTCCATGCTGTAGAAAGTAAAAAATGTGTTAGTGTTGAGTATAATTGTTTTATGCTATACTTAATTTTTGATGGTATCTGTGTTGCAAACATCTTTGCTATCAATTTCTGATTACTCCTTTAACCTGTTATATTCTACAACCTTATCAGCAGAAGTAAAGTTACACTACTTTAGAGGAGACAAATGATAAATTAGAATTGGTGGTGAAGTTGTGTGAGGGGTATTTACTTGGTTTGTTCCTAATTGGCAAAGGTTTTTGTATAACAGGAATCCATGTAATATTTGATCTGTCCAAAAACATCACTGGTTTAAGCCATTACCAGTAGTTGGTCTAGTGGCTACCACAAATAATTTTGTTGTTTTGGCACAGGTTAACCTAAATAATATTAAGGTTCTTTAAGAAATTAAAAATGGCTCAAAAAACATCAGATAGTAAAGAAAACATTCTAAGAAAAAGGCTAACCCCTGCCATAGAATTTGTAATCTTTTGAAGCTCATCAGAAGAAGAACATGTCATTTTTAGAGGCCTGAATCCCACCTAAATAGTATCATTTTTCCAATAAGATAATTTTGGAAGATCTACTCTCTTTAGATGCACTATCCTATAATGAAAAGATTCCACCAAAAGGAATTAGAAGTGGTTTTGCAAGAAGAAAGTGATTATTTTCTTTTAAATGTTTTGTGAAGTCCTACCCTTTGATGTTCGCTTGGAAATGTAGTATGAATTCCAACCCAAAAGAGATGCAGAAGCTTGAGAAATAAGTCAATATTTCAGGGTCTGCTCAGGGGAACTTCCAAGGTATGTTTCTACATACAATTTTCTTAAATTTTAGTGTGGTACTATCTATCTCCACAAAAAGTAAAAGCTCCACTTAAAGTTATTTACTAAAAGTTGGTCATTATCAGACTTGAAAATAATAAGTAACCAGAGAGTTTCCACAAAGAGCTCCCACATATTTACAAAATAATGAAGCCATTATCTGGAAAAAAAAAATATTGAAGAGAGTCCAGCGGGTGTATTGGAAAAAAATGATAACACCACTGTGTTACTTACTGATATTTAGATGAAATCAGCATTGTGCCACCCAAGAGGGTTGTATGTCACTACTCACCACCACCTACGTAAAAAAGTATTCAGACACTTGCAGGTTTTAAAGCATTTAGTTATCTTTAATTGCATACAGAATAAGTTTCAATCGAAGTTAGAACCATACCAAGCTTTTCTTGGGTGAGATGTTTTGCTTAGTTGCGGGGTAGTAGCTAATATTTAGCAAAATGTGCTGCAATTATAGCACATAATGTTTCAATTAGAAGAATTTAAGCCATAAATAGTGACTCATACCACTTGATGATTATGAAAGCTCACAGCTGATTAGAATATATATTTATTATTGTATTATTGTTTTGTTATTTTTTTCCTACTCTGATTTTTTATGTCACCGCTGTCATTAATAAAAATAAATAATACAATCTAAAGAATAAAGACTACAAAAATAATTAGAAAATTGAAGGTAATAACAAATTTATGACCTCGCTAACTTCTAAAGCTGAGGAAATACAGTTCTTGTATCCACTTATCTAGCAACACCAATACTTTTAGTTGCTTAAAAAGTTTTAATATAAGCATAAATCTGACTAAAGCCGCTAAGAATTCAAGAATAAGCCAAAAAATAGTACAAAAAAAGGAATTGATACTTCAGATACATCAATGGAAAGACATTTGGCGTGATCATCAGTGGTGTGTTGATGTGCAATTCCTCAGCATCGTGGTGTTGTGCCCCTGGCAATGCAATTTGTACACTTGGTGCTTCTTGTATATGTTTTATGCATGTATCATAATGTACTAAATTAATCATGTGTAATAGCAGATAGATAGTTAGGTTTTATTTTGAAGTTTAAGCAAAAAAATAAAAATGTAATTTACAGTTTGAACTCCTGTAGAGTCATGTTGGTTGAGGATAACAATATATTATTTTATATGTGCTATTATATTTGCTAATTTAAGAATAACAATATAAGATCATAGAATAAAATTACCAGTAATTTACAAACTAAACCACCTTTTTTGCCCGAATAGCAATATATTATTTTATTATGTGTTATTATATTTTATTCATAATGTAACACTAAACTCTTACAAAAAGTAAAAAGATCAAACAAATGAATAGTTTGATGAAAATGGGATTGCTGACTAATAGCAGTTAAATTAGGGTTTCCTGAATTCTAATTTCATATTTGTAAAATGGGGTCCATAATCTTATGTCAACATCATATCTCTATTCAATAAGTGTAGAGAGTTTTTCAAAGCTCTGACAATAATTTCTTATTTATTACTGATGAAAAGAAGCTAACATTTTGAAGCATAATACAACTCTCAGAGCAGCTGTAACATCCCAGTTTTCGAATAATTTGCATTTATCTAGGTTGAAGTAAAAAAAAAAAAGTGTTTGATAAAAAAAAAAAGAAAAAAAAAAATAGATAGATTTACAAGTATATTTTTGTTTAAATTGTAAAGGTTTAAGTGCAAATATGCTAATCTATTTACATGAGAGTAATTATGTATAATTGAATATATATATTTACTCTAAAAGTTCTAGAAATATATTATTGTGACACATGGCAGCCCCCTCTTATATTATCAATTTTACCATATTTGATTCTCACCTAACATCTCATTTCACCCACGTGTCACTCATTCTTCTCTCCAAATATTATTTACTTTTGTTTTATCCATTATTTTATAACACTGTACTCTATTTCCTAATATTTCTTTATTCTCCCCAATGACCCTTTTCTCTTGTTGAGTCCGCACAAACCACTCCTTCCTTTCAACCAGAATCTCATTTCCATCATTATCTCATTTCCCATGGTGTACACTGCCGATACTTGAAATTGAAAAGAAATTGTTAAAAGGACGTGGATCAAGTGCAACCAATTAAAGCATGGATGAAGAGAAGATAGGTGGTGGTGCCAACGAGAATACAATGATAGTTGGAGGCAGAGACGATTGCAGCACATTTCAACCACTTTGAGCCTGACGAATTCTCCCGAAATCACTTGTTTGATTAATGTTTCGATAAGTCGGCATAAGAATGAACTTGGCACAGCTGGAACAAGCAAGATTGTCAGATGTGTCTACGCAACAGTGACGTTTTATTCATAGTGCCCGACATTTATAAGGTGCGGATTTCGAGTTATTCTCTGATTCCTCCAACTTAATTTATCGTTGTCGTTGCTTGCTTGTTTAATTGATAATTGGCTGTATTGTTGATGTTATCTTGGTTGCTTGATTGGTAATTAGTTGTAGCTAAGTTCTTGATTGTGCCTTTGAATTTCATAGCTTGAATGCATGATTAGCCATATAGAGCATAAATATGTTTTGTAGAACTAAAACGTAACATGACTTGAAGAGTTTAGTTTAGAATATGAGATAGTAGTATGCATTGGGAATTATTAGAATCCGAAATCTGTTGCTTGTTTGCTTGGTTGATAGCTAACTTATTGTTAAATTCATAATTGGGGTTCTAGGTTGCATGATATAAATACGTACATGTCATATCAGGCAAAATCACATTTTATGAAAAGGAAGCATAATATCAATTTGGCATTTCATTATGACAAGTGGGTTTATAGTTAGAGTATGTGCTATTGCTATATTTTTATATTGAATTATAAAGATGCATGATCATATTATTTTATATATAGTAAAAATCTGAAAATGATGTATGATTTTAAAATTTAGAATTTGGTTTTGAAAGATAAGTTCGATTATTTTATGCATGAGATGCACATGAGGCAAAGTCGTATTTTTTTTTAGAAATAAAATATAATGTTGTTTTTAGCTTGTGTTTTGAAATATGAAGTCATAATTAAGTTGTGTTATAACTCTTAAAAATAATATTCTATAGCAGTATGATATGACTTTATGGATTTTGTTTGAAATATTTATTTGGACGAAATGTATTTTGCTTGATTGGATACTTAGTAATGGTTAAGATTAACTACTGGATATGACTTTAATTTTTAGGATATATATAGGAATATGCTAGCATGCTATGCATAGCATAGAACCCCTCCATGCAACGGCTTGGATTTCAAGTTTTCAAAATCCTAATGGTCGATCCGAACTGTTCATCTTGTTCTCCATATTAATATGTGTTTGGAGACCAAATTTTACATTTTTTGGAATTTTTTTACTATTTCTTTAGATTTATTGAAAATCGCTCAGCAAATATGTACCATAAAAAAACAGTGATTTTCAATAAATCTAAAGAAATAGTAAAAAAATTCCAAAAAATGTAAAATTTGGTCTCCAAACACATATTAATATGGAGAACAAGATGAATGGTTCGGATCGACTATTAGGATTTTGAAAACTCAAAATCCAAGCCATTGCATAGAGGGGTTCTATGCTATGCATAGTACGCTAGCATGTTCCTATATATATATATATATATATATATATATATATATATATATATATATATCTCCTATGATGCCATGACTATATTATCCTATAACTATCTTTGAAGTTAAATGAGGTTTTTCTTATGCATTATGATTTTAAAAGAAAAAAATTGATGTACATGACACCTTGTAAATAATTGTGCTAGAATTTAAAGAACTTGTTGAAATTGATGACTTTTTAAGTATTGATGGATTGTAGATTGAAATGGTTACATGTAATGAATAACCTTCAAGCATGTAGACTCTGTTATGTGTAGCGCATGCTTGAAGCTGAATTCTAGAGTGGAATGATCACGTAGGTGCTGTTATGTGTAGCGCATGACTTACACTTAGTTGTGAAATTCAATCAACCACGTAGGCACTGTAATGTGTAGCACATGATTGTGTTGTTATAAAAGAATTAAGTCAGAATCAAATGAATTTGATATAATGTTGCATTCATAAAATGTAGGCCAAAATGGTTAGTTGATGCGCGCAAAAGCGTATGCGCAAAGTTTCAGTACAATAAGATGTACCTTTTAAACCTTTAACACGCGTTTGAGTTAAATTGCAAGTGCACAATTCTATCAAAGTAGTATTTTAGGTATCGATCCACAGGGAGTACGATAATAACTTAGTTCAAACTTTAGTAATAAATTTCAGAAAATAAAATAAAGTAAAGTGCAATAAAAGTAAATTGGGGGGTTTGTTCTAACAATTCCTAAGGTTGGGTTCAATACCCAAAAGAAAGGAGTTTGAAACAATAATTGTAAATAAAAGTAAAAGAAATGAATTGATTTGTTTTCAAGATTTAGAGATCTAGGGGTCTTTGGTCTACAATTCCTTGCTAACTCTATTAATTCGGTATTTGTTTGAATTCATGTATGATTTGACGAGGTTTCTAACCTAATATGTTATTAAGGGTTACTTTCGTAAATTAATAACGTGCCTAGGTAACTCGAACTTTTCAATGAAGTTCCCCACCCTAGCTACCTAGACCTATAAGCTCTTGTTAGTCTCTCCTCTCCTCAAATATTGGTACTTCGCAATTAAGTCCATCATACCAATACCCGATTTGAATTGAGATGTCCTAATTAGGGTTTGACTTCACGATTAGGTTCTTCACCAAATTCCTAACCTTAATTTCTATAGTTCCGGCTTAGATTAAATTGGTTACAATCTTAACCTAAACCTAAGGTATTTGCATTCATAGTTTGGTACTATCCTATTGATCACAGTCAATTTTGGTTCTTTTGAATCCAAAACGGGATACTACAATTCAAGTACTAACTATGTAATTAACACAAATTATTAAATCACAGAAATTAACAATCAAATCCCATAAAACAATCATAATAAAAACAAATAACCGAATAAAATAGAATTAAACAAGTTCATGCATTGACCTAAACCCCTAGCGAGAGATCTACTCCCTCATGGAGAGATCAATTACAAAAATTGACAAAAGTAAGAAGAAATGAAATAAAGAAATGATTACACCCTTTATTTGATCAAAGCCCTCAATCTTGCCGACTTCTTGCTCAGGAAACCCTTCTTCTCCTTGCTTGAAAGCTTTCCTTACTTCAGAATTTATCGCTATGTGTGTAGAGAGAATGAAAGAATGAATGGGAAGAGATAGAGAGGAGATGTGAAGAGATGAAGAGATGAGATCATCCATGGGATGAGAAGAGATCCCCTCTTTTATAGCCAAGGATTATGTCCAATTAAGAGCCTAGAGAGTGGAGTTAGTGGGTGTTATATTTGGATTGTTTTTCAGAATTGTCTTGTTCACATGTGGCTGTCAAAACGCGTCCATGATGCACCAAAAATAGAAAAACTGTCAAAAACGTGCAATTTTGGCTTTCTGCGGGTCCAGTGCGGGTTCTCCGAGCCGCACTGCGGGTGGGCTGATCCGCACTGAGAAAAATTTTAGTTTTTAGTTTCTCATGTTGTAGATCTTCTCGCTAGCTTTCCAAAAAGTGGTCATAAGCCTTAATCGGAGTTACGGGTCAAAAGTTATGATCGTTTTAAGTTCAGACTCTATTTTTAGCTGACTGCTACAGTGCGTCCGCACTGCAATCCGCATTGCTACAGTACCATCCGCACTGCTACAGTATCATCCGCACTGCTACAGTATCATTCGCGCTGAGATCCGCACTGGGATCCGCACTGCGGATGCATCGAGATCCGCACTAGGCTCGGACTTTTCCTGTGCAACCAGAGTGCGGCTGCATCGAGATCCGTGCATCCGCACGGATTTTGATGTATAGCTTATTATATCTTTTTAAAATTGGCGCGCGTCCAGAAATCCATATAAGTACTTATTTTGGCCATATTCCAAACCGTGTGTTCGCAGTGGGTATTTTTCTTCGATTTTTCTTCATTTCCTGTAAGTTAAAACCAAGCAAACGCAGTAACTTGATCCTAGGTGTAATCTATTCACTTTATATTCAAAATACAAGATATTTGGTGTTATTTCGTGATAAAAATCAGATCGAATATGTATATATTTTAGGCCTATCATTAGTATGGTGGGCAATTCTTCAAGCTTGTAGGCGCTGTTATGTGTAGCGCATGCTTGAACTCAATTCTGAAACATGCTGATCACGTAGGTGTTGTTATGTGTAGCGCGTGATTGAGGTCATGTAGGCACTGTTATGTGTAGCGCATGACTTAAAACCAAATATGAGTTTCGGTCGATCGCGTAGGCGCTGTTATGTGTAGCGCGCGATCAGATCATGTAGGCACTGTTATGTGTAGCGCATGATCGAGGCATAGAGCGCTCTGTGTGAATTGCCCCATCATACTATGGTATTACCCTTACCTTTGTAACTGATACCACCTTATTAGACCTATTATTTCGACTTGTTTCCATACAAAAATCTATGTTTTGAACTAACAAATAGTGCCATTTACATTGAATATCCATAGAATGTGGTACTGCTTTGTTTTGGTTCTTACTTTGCAGGAATCAGGTGAAATCGGGCAAAATCAGGCAAATAACAGACTTCAGGAAGATTTGATGCGAGTCGCATCACTCATGATGAGAGTTGCATCAAAAGCCAAAGCGACCTGCGATGCGACCTTCATTCCAGCCATTGCGACCCATATGATGCGAGTCGCATCCTCCTTGAAGCGAGTCGCATCACTTCTTGCCGCCCAATTCAAATTCAGCCCGATAAGCCCAAGTCAGATCCATTCCATTGCCTATATAAGCAGGTCCTTGGCCAGAATTTCGGGAGCTTTTTCCCCCTTGACATTCCAGAACACTGAGAGAGCAGAGATCAAGAGAGAAGAAGGAGATTGGAGCTTGCTTGAAGAAGAGGAGAAGAAGAGAAGATTGCAAGATCATCTCCAATCCACCTTGGATCTTCGAGCTTCATCATGATCTGCTTATTCTATCTCTCTTTTATGCTTTGTTTCATCATGACTAAGTAGATCTTTAGTTCCTAGGGTTAGGATGTAGTCTCATAACTTTGTCTTTGAGTTGCATGTTGATTTGATCTAAGTTTGAACTTGTGTGATTCTTTGTTTGAGTATTCATTGATTGCTTGATTTTGATTGCTTGATTGATTCTTGATTGTCTACTATTAGATGTCTATAGCATCTCTTCTAGTAATTTGACCTTGATGTTTCTTGCAATTGAGATTTAGTATTTGAAGTAGATCTATGATCAATAGTAACCGAGAGGTGAATTTTCCATAATTGAAAGGTTGTGGATACTTCTAGCAAACCAGACAATCAATTTAGGTTAGATACCAGTAGGTGAGAGCCACAGGTCGAAGCCTCGCACAAGAAATCAACTTAGATACAAACACATGTCAGCTCTGCTCGAGGGCCATGCGACCCGCATAAGAGATGATGCGAGTCGCATGATAGGTCCAGAGAAGGCAAAGTTTGGGATGAAACCTGAAACCCTGGGAGCGCCTTTTATCATTGTTCAAAACCAAGACTTTTAATTGCTTTCATTTTCTGTTAATTGAATTGTCACTTGAAATTGAGAAATTGAAACGAATTCAAACCAAACCCTTCACACTTCTAGTACCTAACTCGGATTTGTAGAAATTTAGAATCGAATTAAACCGTCCCTGAGGAGCGATATCTTATTATGCTATACAGATAGGGTTGTGCACTTGCAACCTTAGACGAGAGTAAATTCAAGGTTTAAACTGGTACAACTTGTTGTACCTGAAACTTTGTAGCGTACTTTTGTAAGCGAACAGTAACTATGAAATGTATTGCATTTAATACCATTGTTTGTTAATAAAGCATGATTATATGCATAACTAATTAAATTGGATTGAACTTGTAAGTCTATTGACGTGAGCGTGACATATTATGAACTTATTTTTATGTTTAACTGTTTCAATTGATAAGTTGTTTCTTTCGCTTGTTTTTAATATTGTTTACTTTATTTTGTGGTACTGTTTTAGCTTGCTGATTTCTCTTAAGGTACCTGATTTTCTTAAAGCAAACTTTGAATTTTTGTTTCTTGTTTATTTAAGTTGTTGCTAGTTATGTAATTACTAGATTATATGTTGTAGTCTATATTGTTTCGGCGCTCGGTGCTGTTTCAGTTCTAGTTGGTCGGATATGAGGATAACTCGACTGGAACTGAATACCGCATTGGGAGATTTTCAATCTCTCACCGTTCCACTTTGTGGATTCCATGTATAAAGAACAAGAAACGAAAACGACTTGTACAACTTCAAGATTTGCGGAACTTACCACATAGAAGGTTATTTTTTTATTTCAAATAAATCTGCTATGGTATTTCGTTTGTATATTATTACACCATAACAGGTTTATTCTTCAATTTGTTTATTTCATGTATAAAACTGAAATGAAAGTTCCTTCATTTATTGTGGCTCTTATCCTTGTCATTGGTAATGTATATATTATTATGATTATGCTAGATAATTGAATCGCCTTGTGCTAATGAGCACGGCGGGTTGTTAGTCCTGTTATCGGGACATGACAACAGCAGCCATCTCTTTTTTATGTGATGGAAGGGTGTGAGTGGAAGCTCTTCGGAATTTTATCATCATTTTGTAGTATTTGGCCTTCAATTATTCATTTGATTACTGGAAAAAGAAAAAAAGTCGAATATTAGTTTCTTATTATTTGTGTAGTTTGGTAAATATAGCAATCCTTTTGTCTACAAACCCTATTGTCAATTCGCATCTCTGCTTGTTTTGTTCCCTAACTAATATAATATTGCCTTATAATTAAACAAAATTATCCTGAGAGCAATATTTATTTGAAAAAGATGTGTTAGATTAAATCAACAAACCTTGTAAAAGCCATTGGATTGAGCTTGGCTGAAAGTCTGGGCAGTGAATAAGGGAAAGAGAAGCAGTGCATGGCGAGGGGAGAGCATTAGCACCGATGAACCCATCTATTGGAAATGTGTTGAACTAATAAGAATAGTTGTTTAGTGTTAATAGAGAGTTGAGGAATGTCTATAGCTAAAGTTATGGAAGTTTATGTAAAATGCTGAATACCTCTTTGTCAACCAAGTGTAAATTATCATTCGTCGATGCATGTTGCTAGTGAGAGCTGCAGGTGGTGTTATTTTGTTGTGCGCAACTATCTGCAAATTTATGAGAAAATACGGCAAGTGTTAGTAAAAATTGCAGTAATAGATTTATACAATTTAGTATAAGTATGGAGATAATAGTAGAAGTACAATCATGAATATGTACTATTATATTTGAATTCTGGTAGATTGATATAGTGTTTTGTGGAAATATACCTAAATCTTGAAAGATTTCAGTGTAGACTATATTTTGAGTGTAATTTGGGCATTCGTCATTGGGATTTTTGATCAGGATTTTAACACCTGATCTAGAGGTGGCTCTAGAAAGTGCGACATATAATTGTCTATGAGTAAACACTGGACGAGGAAGATAAATTCATATTTTGTTAAGGGTTTGTCCTTGGCTTTTATTGATTGTCATTGCATAAGCTAATCTCACCGGTAATTGTTTTTGTCTTAATGTAAATAGTCATTTTGCATTTTTTTTACGTTAAAGATTATTCTTGGTATGTAAGTTGTTTTTCCTGCATTAGAACCTGTGATTATGACAACTTCTATTATTTTTTGTGCTAATTGTGTGACTATCAATCGTTTTCCATTGCACATGTCATTTGCTTGATCTGTATTGCGTATTAGCATAATTGGACAACCTATTTTTAATATTAATTAATGGTTTGGGATGCCATTTTGTTTGATAGAGTTAGACATTCAAGTGGGTACATTGTTTGAAGTTCTTCTAAAGGGATTGTCGAATTGCACATTGTATTTGAGCTGAAGTATGTTGTACAATCTGTTGGTATCATGTTGAGTATCATGTTATTGATAATATCGACCTCGTCATTTGTTGGAGAGACTATAGCTTTCTTTTAGATATTGAGGATTGTTATAAAACATTTGGAAATATTGATAAATAGTTTCTATAATATCTTTTTTTCTTATCCTTGTTTGGAAATAGTAATAAATCATTTAGTATTTCTACTCAATTGCTTTTAGGTTTGTTGAATAATTTTGTGGTTGGAACAATAGCATTTCCTATTGCTAGCAACCAGTCATTAAATTTTGTTGCATCTTTTTTTTTTCTTTCAAAGACATTTGAGGATGTTCTAGGCGCATGTTTGTGTGAAGTGTATATATATGAAAATAGGACCACAATTTTGATTTTGTGATTTATGCGTTCAATATTTCATGTTTGCTCGCATATTTGGTAATTAGTAGAGTGTGTCTAAAGTCTCCTCCAAGTAATATGGTTTTACCCCCAAAATATTTTTCTTTACAACATTTATTACATGTATCTAAAATATCTCTTAATGTTCGATTTAGCACTTCAAAACAATAGCAATGATTCATTAGAGCTTCATCCCAAATTATGAGTGATGTTTTCTCAATAAACTCTTTTAGATTCATTCTCTTTTTTATGTTACACGTGAAACTTTCATTTATTTCAATTGAAATTTTAAATCTAGAATGAGCAGTTATTTCTCATGGGATTAATAGAGTTGCTAAAGCTGATGAAGCAATAGGTAAAACAATTCTATGTTGGGATTGTAACTTCGAGAGTATTGTTTTGTATAGATATGTCTTTCCTGTATCATCATGGCCATAAACAAAAATGAGCAATCTCTTGTTTAACTCTATTGATTCGATAACTACTTGGTAAATCCTTTTTTGTTCTTCGTTTAATCAATTGTACAAAGATATAGCCAGTTAACGAATTTGATGCATTAAAAGATATTTCTTCTCTTAATAATCTACTGTTGAGTTGTTGTATGTAATTATGTTAAGGTCGTGGAAGTCCATAAGTTGACACATTTGAATTATTGTCCATCAATAAATCGTTGATTTCAAATAGCACATGATTTTTAAATCGAATATGCTAATTCTATGTTTTGCAAATGATATGTGTTCCTTATTTTGTATATTATATCACCTGTCATTGTTTTCAAGCAATGTTCAAAAATGTTTAATGAATTTGCTACTCCATAGAAAAGTAATATACTTACAAACAACCTGCGCAATTGTGTTGCAGTTGCCAAATTAGATGCTTCTTCAATTGTGAAGAACCATTCATTATCATCATATAATAGACCTAGTGCATTACATGCTTCTCAAAATGTATTGTATCTAATGTTATTTATTGTTCGGATGCTTTCGAATGTTGTTGCTCCTTGATTGATGTTAAGATGCATTCTCAAGTAATAGACTTCTCCTTGATTTGGATTTATGTAATATATTCGTCCTATGCGATTTCCTTTTTTTCTTGCTGTCCAACATTTCTCCTTTGGTTACCATGGATTTGGATTATATCTCGCATGTCTTAACCATCAGTTAATACAATATTGTTCATTTTGGATAAATGAATAGATAATCTTTCAATACTTGGAATATTATAATGGATGTCGTATTGAAATTGTAACAGTTCTTAAAAATATAATAGTGATATATAATTATTTGAAAATAGATTCAAACAAATTAGTACATTTAGAATTTATTTTTGTAATATTTTATAAAGTTAAATACATATATGAAAATTCTAATGTATAGTTAAATTATTTCAACAAATTTCCTAGTATACATCCGTTAAGAATAAAAATTGAAGAGGCGCCAGATTGTGAGCAGTTTTTATCTGATAACCATTTTATTTAATAATTATATTAAATCCACTTCTTCGATCAGTTTTATTGTCATTTGAACTCCCGGTAAATACACCACTTGAAGTAATGTGCCATTTCAATTATATATATAGAGATTAAATATTCCTTATCTCTGTGTTCTCTATACCCGACTCTAATCAGTTTGATATCGGAAGAAAAGAAACAAATAAAACAGAAAGTAAATGGAATAGATATTTTGTTGAATTTTCATACCAATTATCCATGGCCGATTCGAATTCCGACTACGTCGCAGTGATTCTAGACTATCCTTGCAATTCGATTTGAAATTCTGAGCATCTTGCAATATATCAGGTAACTGGACTTCTCTATAATATGTGTTTTCATTTTGTATGGTTGATTTGGGTATTGGTATTGCATTTTAGATTATGATGGCATATTTAACGGGATAGCGGGCCTGAGGTTGGAATTTGATTTGTTCGATACACGGGGGCTGCTAGTCGTGGTCGGGACCGATGTGCGGGGATTGCTAGTCGCAGTCGGGTTCGATGGTTGAAAATGATGTGACTTATTTTATGGATAACCTAGACTGATGTGCTATGACCGATGAAATATGCGTGCATAATTTGATGTGAATTTGTGTGGATTAATCTGGCCTATTTGAATGGTGATAAGCTGGAATTGTATCTATTGAAACCTAGGGTTTGTTATGTAAATTAAGCCAAGTTTTGATTAAATTAGGTTTAATTAGGTTAGAAATGTCCAAAAGTTCAAGTTACTACCCTAGTTATGTTTGTTCTACAGGTAATCAAGTGATTGGAGCTTAACGAAGCAAAACGGGTGAGTTAGCACGAAGATTGGAGCTTCTGCCAACATTAATTGCGGCCCGGAATGGATCCATTGCGGTCCGCAACCAAGCAAGCCAGAAGCAAGCAAGTCAGAGCATTTATGTACCTTTATTGCGGCCCGCAGGACCTTTATTGTGGCCCGCAATGACTCTTCAGTTTGTGTTCTACACAGTCTGTTAACTTCCACCATGCATTGCGGCCCGTAATGGGTTGGTTGCGGCCTGCAATTAGGTCGGTTCAGAGTCCGAATTTGCTATTTTTGGTTAGTTATTTCTGGGTTTTTGAGTTGGGTATAAATAGGGACCTGTAGAACAGATTGAGTACGTTTTTTAGGCAGAATTTCTAGGGTTTAAACAAGGAAGAGCAAGGAAAAGCTAGAAGATAGAAGAAGGAAGAAGAGATCATTGATCAACCGGTTTTATTATTTTCTTTGTTTCCTTTGGAACTCTTTCATTCATTTGATTTGATTTGTATCTTAGCCATGACTGGCTAAAGGCTTTTCTAGGGTTGATTAGGGTTGTACTTGAAACTTTTGTTATGATTTAATTGGTTTTATTTTATATGTTATTGTTCTTTGTTATGATCTATTCTTTATTTTAATTGATTGTGAGGACTTAATCAAAATCGCATGAAACATTAGGATTTGGTATTTGCAATTGAGAAATTGAATATTAGGTCCAAATCATAAGGAATAAAGTATTTGATAGGCTAAGTACCGAGAGGTGACGCTTGTCTTATACGGGTTTCACCTAATAGTTTAGAAAATTGTGCCAAGTACTGAGAGGTGAAAGATAGTTTTCTAGATTTATTGGGACAGTAAGAACTTAATGACTTTAGATCAGGGTAGCCAAGTACCGAGAGGTGACGTTTATTCTAATTTAAAGATGGTATTAATATAGAGATATCCATTTGTACCTACAATATCAAACTGTGCCTTCATAATTAAAAGAACAAATTTAACAAACTAATTAGTCGTAACACTAGTGGATAGGAACTCTAAGAAACCCTAATTTCTCATACTTGTTAAAAACTCAGATTTTGCTTTAAGAATTTATTTAATTTAGTTTAATAGCAACCAAACCACTTGAACAAACACAAAACCTTTTTACTTTCTTTTACTAAATTAAATTGTTAGGTTATAGTTAATATTCCAACTTGTTCTTGTGGAGACGATCACTAAATACTACTTGACAAGGTTGTACACTTGCAACCGAATTGAGTATCAACTAAGATTTATTACTTGTGTTGTAATAATTCACATAAAATGGTTGTTAAATTAAGCCAATTATAGAGAAGCGCGTCGTTAAATAACCGGTTACTGAGCTTTGTAGCTGACTCTGTTTTGTTGTTTTCTTTTCATTTCTGTTGGCGACGTAGGTTGGCGGGCCAAGAAAAGGTGTGAAAATGCTTATATAATCACGCTCTGGATGGTAAAAATCTGAGATGTGACAGAAATAATATCCAAATTAACAGCTTCATGTGGTGTTATATATCTACAATCTAAGTAAACCTTTATTTCATTTATTTGTTCCGCTTCATTCTGTTCATTTTTGTTTGATTTAATTTGATTGATTAGTTCTATAATTGTTTTGTCATTGCCTTTGCATATATATTTGAACAAATATTTGATAAGCTTTGATGTGTGACATTTTTCAACATTTATGTGTGCTTGATATTTGACTATTAAATCAACATTATGAGGAACGACAAAATGATTGTCTAATTTTAGTCCCTTTTTTTCTACGAACAGATGTGTTTTTCGTCTTTTGTAGGTAACTATTCCATCGTCGTCGATAGTTGTTGTATCAATATAATTTTTTGGGATTTTTTTTTAACATGATCCATTCCAAATGCATCCTGTTTCTAAAGCACCTCCGCTACATGGTCCATGTATCATAAACTTGGACACTGCATCGTATCCACATGGATCTGTCTTTGGGTCAGGTATTTCAGCTGAAATGAATTGATATGTTTCTTGTGGGGTTTTTAATTTATGTGGTTTGCTAGCCAGAGTATTATGTGAACATGTGGAAGACCTCTCTTTTGAAATTCATTAGGGTATACGTCTATTAGTTAATTAATAATTGTTAGATAATGATTAGTTAATTAATAATTGTTAGATAATTATACATTAAACTAAATAAATATAATTAATAATTGAAAGAAAGATTTAGGGAGTGTAGAAAGTAGACCTACATGCAATGGTGTCTCAAAGATGATTATTGTCTTTAATGTCTTCTAACAATTTTTTTTGCTTCATTTTGAAAACACGTGCGACAACGTCGGGTATATCTTCAACTTTTTGTTCTGGAAGCAATGTTTTGTATATTTCTTTCCATTGTGGATTGTATTTAACTGTGATAAAGAGATCAAGCATTCCTAGTTGTCGACATATTGCCATTGCGTCATGATAGTTTTGGAGCATATATCGAGGACTGCCTACATGTGAAGCTGGTAAGACAATTCTTTTACCTACATATTTACCTGTTGTGTGTCATTGTCTGATTGCGTTTTCAATATTGTAGTAATTTTCAAATCTAAGAATTTCTTGATTTTTTTTGTATATATGATAGTATTTGTAATTCAATGAATAGATATGCATCGATAAGAATTTGTTGAAATAACCGACCTAATCTGAAAATTGTTGTAGCATCTCCAACACGTAGATGGAATCGATATATGTAAAATTCAGCCATTGTAACATATTTGCGATTTATTTTTGGTTCTTCATTATATTTTTCAGCATATCATATTCTTTCATGATAGCCATCTTCACCATATGCAAAAAGGAGTGGATATTGTAATGCCATGTAGCTTGGATGGTTAGGATGAATACGTTGTAATCCATTTATTCGGTGGTCAACAATGACATCATAATAACTTTCTTTTCCATTAATGTCCCCCACTATTATACCCACAACTTTGCTTGCCTTTGGCATGTAGTATTGAGAAAAAAATTTCTATCGAGTACCTGTTAGTTTTAGACTGAACTTTGGCATATCAGATTCTAAGAAATGTTCCTTCAACATTCTAAAACATTGAACTATAACATTATTTTTGTCTAACATTTTCATTAAATCTGAAATTATATCAGGTCTCAG
>JARJHM010001635.1:0-18433 GCA_033356055.1 Carex pumila
GTCTGTAACTTATTTTATATTCTTAAAAATTGCCTTTACAGATATTGTTAGATATAGATACAAAAATTAAATTTCACGAAAAAATTGTCTTTCCGTTTAACTCAAATAAACTTGTACTATATATCATTGTATGTAATCTTGTATTAAACAAAAAATAGTAATAATATTGTTTAATGAAATTGAACTTAATATTTGTTTATCCCTTTTAATAAATGTTAATTTACATTTTCAAATTAGTTTTCTCAAATATCATACTTGATCATTATGTATATGCATTCTTTAATTTCATAAATTTCATATCTGATTATAACAGTGCTAGCTAGTAACTAAATAACTTAAAAATACATAAACATAAGAATTTATTTTTTGAACAATATATTTCTAAATTAACGTAAGAATCATTGGTTTTGAGAAATTTATATAAATAAGCCAACATAACATATTCATTTAATCATCACGACCTTTGTATTGTCCACTAAATGTGTATAAAACATGAAGTTTTGATGACTACAAAATACTTTCACATAATTATTGCAATGCCTTCATCCAAAGGTACTCATGATCACCTCACAAGGTCATATTTTAATTTTTCAGAATAAATAAGATACTGTAGTACATAGTTAGTGATAGCCGAGTTGGATAAGGAATTCAGACATATTTATATTCACAGAATCACTTAGAAATTTGTGTGGAGACAACTAAAGATGAGATTCAAATCTACTTTTTTTTTTTTAAAAAAAGAGTATTTTTTTTTTCTTCCATCTAAATTGTTCAAAATCTATCACATGACTTTAATTACATCTGAACAGTTTCAATTGATTAAATTGATATAAAAGAAAGAAGTAGTTGAAACTGTGTGCTGAATTTTTAACGATTCAGATGAAAGAAAATGAAAGTGTAGATTTGGATCCACCAACGATGAGATGTTATTATTTGACTTGCTGCGTACTATTTATTTCCTTTGCAGCTACTTGTTCAATCTCAAAACAACATGTTATATTAGTTTTTAATGGGGACTAAGGTCGGACCTAGTGAAAGGAATTGAGTATGATTTATTTCTTTAATGAAAAAAAAGAAGAAGATTGTTACTTAGTAAATAATTATGAAACACACAAAATAATTGAGTTTTTATATCCGAAAAGATATTAAATAATTAAGAAGTTGTTTATACTTGAAGATTAAATTTGACAAGTAATAGAATCTTAATAATTAATTAAAATTTCAAACAATTTCAATAAGTGATTTTGCGCATTTTCTGGTTTCGTTATAGCTGGTAGACGTAATTGGATTTTATCTAGTTATAGGACGCTTTATGTGTAAATCTGTATAATATATACATGATTATCAATCAAAAGAAATATTCCCAACGTCTACCAATTTTTTCTTCTTATTTTCTTTTAGTAAATAACAATAAAAGTATTTTTAACCAGTTTTTGACTAGTTTATAATATTATAACAAAGCGGAAAACAACCATTGCTTAATGAATAAGAACTTTAAATATCTATTTGCCCACTTAATCCTAATATTTATATATTTTAATATTAGTTTTCTCAAATATCATACTCGGTCATTATGTGCACTATTTATCATTTTATTGTCATATATTTTATTTATGATAATAAAATGTTAATTAGTAACTAAATAATTTTGGAACATAAACATAAGAGTTTATTTGTTGAACAATATATTTCAATATTTTTTTAGTCATTATTAGCTTTGGGAGATTCATATAAATAAGCTAACACAACATATGCATTCAATCATCACGATATTTGTATTGTCCACCTAAAATGTTCATAGAATTACTTATTTACCCTCATTAGAAAAAAAAAAAAAATACTGTAGCATGTTTCCCGCCCGTACTTCTCTATTTTTTTTTATTTTTTTTAAATGTCACTAATTCAAAGGTGAGTGTAATAATCTGTACCTGACTGTGTGTGGTACGTCCTAGCTATTTGACTGGTACATGGTGTTATACTGGTGTTTAATACTATAATAGGTAATTAGGTATATTTGGTTAATCACCTTTAAATGAAGTTTACTTTCATTGGGGTCTTGAGTTCATATAAATTTTTTTAATTCCAATTGGCAAATCGAATGGCTTATTATATGACGAAAAATAATTGTACAAATTATTTGCTTTTTTTTTTATTTTTGGGTTGTCTCATGTCATGTTTCTGACATTGCTCTAAGACACAATACGAGTCTGTACGAGTCTGGATCCTCTAAAGTGACTCAAATTTTGAGTTTAGTTTCAAAATTGAACATACTCCTATGGTAGATCAAAATGAGCATTTAGAATGCGTTTGATTGAGAACTTGGATTAATGAGAATAGTGAGCTACAGTAGTGTAGTCAAAATTTTTATCAGGAATAGACAAAAAAATAAATTATTTAAAAGTAGTAATTATTTTTTATTTTTTATTTTATTTTTTTAATAAAAATAAAATTGTTATGTTATCATGACATTTGTATTGTCCACCTAAACATGTAAAAAAAAAAAAAAAATGAAGTTTTGATGACTACAAAATGTTTTCACACAATTACTGCAATATCTTGATCCAATGGCCATAGTCACCTCATAAGGTCATCTTTTAATTTTCTAGAATTAATAGGATTTTGTATCTTATCATCGGTGTCAATTAGCATAGCTGGCAGCCGACTCGGATAATTATATTAATAATTTTTCTTCTTTTTCTATCATTGTCAAATAAGAAATGATCGAATTGATATGTTTATGGTGTTTATTATATAAATATTTTTTCAGCTCCCAATTTGTTTATAGTTTCCTAATAAACAAAGGGGTCCTGCATTCCATTTTTTTTCAACCTCCAACTCCTATATATTGACTATTTAAATTGATTTAATAATTGTATTATTAATATCAATGACGTCAATTCATAATAAGGACACACTGATAACACACTGTAAGCGTGTATAATACTTGTAATAAATTCGATATAGTTAGGCACTTGGTGATATCTTTTTTATCATTCAATAATAGTTTGTACATTATTAATGCGATTTATTTAATTAGCTATAGACATTAAATGATTTATGTGCTAATTAAATAAAGATCATTAATAATTTTAAATAATACTAATTTTAATACTAAATGATTTATTTAGCTATCTATTGTTAAGGCGGTGCTGTACGTCTTGTTGTGTTTTCCAGCGTTAGATGTACTTTAAGATTTGCGTAGGGATGAGGCGCTGTACGAGGAAAACGGAGACGGAAACATTACTAAAGGCCTAGGCTATTCGAAGCAATACCTGAGTAATTACTTTAACCCTAAATGAGCTTACTAATTAAATTAGATTAAAAGAAATATTATTTGCTTTAATTTATTGTTTGGAGTGCCATCATTTGAGATGTATGCTTTTATCACGTTTTTGTTATTTCTAGATAGAAAAGGTGTTAGAGAAAAAAAAGAAGAGAGGAAACCACATGAGTATAAAAGATGGTCCATTTTAATAGCAAAATTGTATAATATAAATTTTGGGCTCATCTTTTAAAACAAGTAAAAAAAAGGTCTCGAAATAAAGAATCTTATAGTTGTTTTGTCACACACATAAAATAAAAAAAAATAAAAAAAACACACAATATTTCTAACATAGTTTAAATACTATTTAATAATAGATAAATTTTGAATTTTTTAAGATATTAGAGAAAATTAAACACAGATAAAAAATGAAACAAGATAATTTTTTTCCTAATTATAATCAATAAGTATAATATATATTAAAATTATATTCTCTCTATATTTGTCAGCTAAAAATAGAACCTAACCGCTGACAATTATCCCTACACTTTATCTACAATATTCAGTGCATGCTTTCCTATCAGTACATGAAGCACTATTATATCAAAGAAGTAAACATCACATTTTGGTATCAATTACCAAGTTGAAAGAAATTGGTGGCCAAAATCAGTTGAGAAATATGAGATATTAAGAATAAAACTATCCCTCCTGCCCCATTACAGCATCAGAAATTATAATTCTTTTACAAATTGAAATAGGGAAATGTATGGTGTAAGTGATCCTAATTATTAATTCATTCTCTCCTTCTTAGCTAGATCGTCAGCCAAATTATTCTGACATCTGACAACATGCATACACATAAAATTTATTTTCTTGTATCAACTTCCAAATTTTCAAAATTTCATCTAGGCTATGCTATCTTTTTTGGACAAAAAAAACTATATATTGAACAAAATCTGTAATGTTTTTTTTTTTTTCAATGAACAAAATTATTTCCAATTTCTAATGCTGATTTTATTTTTAGATGAGACAGTTAAATTAGCCGTTACCAATATATATACTTTTAATTTTATTATAGAAATGAATCATATTCAATTTCTTTGAATAGGTCCGACCTAAGTCGTCCTTTCTCCTATAAGAACTTATTATAACAAGATGTTTTCAGATAGTACAGGCAACTGGAGAAAAGTAATAATAATAATTATATATTGTTGGAAATATTGTTTCAAGATATATAAAAAGTTTTATTCCAATAATTTGGATCTATTGTTGCAAACTAAATTTCAATTTGGACTCTCAATTACAGAATTAGAAGCAGAAACAATCAAAGACTTGAAATTTTATCGTTTTTGCTTGAAGCAGCTTTCCCCCTTGTTTTTTTTTTCTTTAGTTCAAGAAAGAAACTACTGTTTGGTGTCACTGATTTGTAATTTTGGCCTTTATTTAGATTATTTAGAAGCTGAAATGAAACATGCAATGACATATAACTAGAAGTAGAAAATTAAGCCTTATTGCTTTCTTTCTTAATAAAAAAAAAAAAAATTCACACTAACAATAGGACTTCCACTATCATGGCAGATGAAAAACACCACGTCAGCAATAGAGGCCTCAGTGAAGGACCCAATAACTGAACCCGAAAAGGAAGTGATATGTGATATGGAGACATTCAGCATGGTCTATCGTGCCAAAATCAAGCGCTACTCACAAGTTAAGCTATGTCCTTGTGATTTCCGCATTGACTGTGGCGTGTTAAATCTGGTTGGCCACTGCTGGGCCATCTTTTATTATCCAAACATGTATAATTATTCTCCGGATCAGGTGACATTGGAAATCAAGATTCTCACTGATAAAACCAACTCGTTGACACAAAATGTTAAAATATGCCTAATTGGTCCAAGTGGAAGAAATTTAAAGGTCGGAGAAGTAAAGCGGGTATATAACAAGCGGGATGATGGTAAAATGATGACATTTATCTTGAATACAAAATTAGATTCCTCAGAGTATGTGAAAGATGATTGCCTCACATTTTAATTTATAGTGAGTGTTACAAAGTGGTCCCCTGCCGAAGTGGTAAAAAAGAAACCTCAATCAGCCATTACATTCTCTAAATTCCAAGAGGAGAGCGGTACTGAAGAAGCAGATTTCTCATTTGTTAACAATGACCCCGAATTTTTGGATATTTTGAGTTGAGACTCAGTCAACTTCGAATTGGCTTCATATACATGCATCGACGGAAAGAGTGATTCGGCCCCGACATGCTAGCAAGGCTTCATTAATTAAGGAAAAGTTTACAAAGCGCAAAATCATACTCTAGTTTTGTTTTCCCTTTTTTCATCATCTTTTCAGTAATGTATTGTGAATTCTTTTTTTAAGAAAATTCAATGTGATGAAGTAATATGTCCACAATATATAAGTGTCGTTCAATGATACTTAGAAATGAGGTTAAGGTGATTGATGTTTTAACAAGAGAGGTGTTTGAGCAGTGGAGGATTCTACAAGGAATTTCATGAAGAATTTTATAAAAGAGTTTTAAATTACCAGCTTTTGGAATTTTTTTTTTTCTTAATCTTTCTTTCTTAAAATTTTCTAAATTAATATTACTCAACCAGGTTGAGTCAATCTTGTTTTTTAGATAGTAATAGGCCTTATTTCGAAATCTAAAAAACCTTTTCAAATTCAACAAATTCAAATAAAGACTCAGATCCTTATTTTTCCTCAAAAAAAAAGTGCCGTTCAATGAAATACAATCAAACTCCACTAGTTCTCATCAAAAGAGTAAAACGTTTTCTACTAATATTATGATAATTTAAGAAGTGCAGGAGAAACATAATTAAAATTAATGTGGTCTGTGGAAGGGCCATATGGTAATTTCTACTTAGCATTGTTCTTGGAGTACATTTAAAACATGTTATCACCCACCGAGTTAGATAGACTTCAGTGTTACCCATAACACAAGTCCCCAAGGCTAAGAGTTTCCATCGATTGATCCAAAATTAGTTTGTACTTAAATTTCCCAATCCAAAATTTGTTCCCTCCTCTATTTTTCTACGAGCTAATTATATGTTCCATAGAGGCAGTAGAATAGTGAATAGAGCATTTGGCTTTTCTCGAGAAATAGAAATGGCTTTTTTTCATTTCTCTCCCACTCTTTCGCTATTTTACTGTCCGATCATCAACCAAACACGATCAAAATAGTATGAAATTGAAGCTTATTTTAAATTCTACTTTTTTCTATCATTTCGTTGTTCCAATGGAAATAGTACGGACAAATCAAATTTGTGTGATCTGTCAAATGAATCTGTCAAGTGACAAATCCGTTTCCTCTCACTTGATCTGAAATGGGAGTATCAAAGTTGATATCGGGCTTTAATAAAAGTGAAGCCCAAAATCCCACTTATGTTAAGCAGATTTTAGGATGCCCAGGAATTGCGATTGAATTTCATTGTTAGCAAACAATGGTAATCGTGGTGTTCAAGGAAGACTCTAGAGGGACCACCATCAGCAGCAGACTAGCAAAGTTTGCTGACCTTAAAAGGGGTGAGAGCTATGCAAGACTTGGTTGTAGAACTGCCTAACTTTTCCTATCTTAATTTGTAAGTTGGGGATTGATATACATGAAGATGTTGCACATGAAACATTGATTATTTTGTTAAGCAACCTAAATCATCTGAGTTATTTGTATTTAAATATGAGAGGTGACAGGCAAATGATATTTCCATATTGCATCTCAGCCTTCAGAAACCACTACTGTTTGCACTCATTCAGCTTGTTGATCAAGGGCAGATGGCTCAGGAAAGAAGTTGCTGATTGTATCATATTGTTTCCACCTAATCTTGTTAAGCTAAAGCTTTATTTTATTGATTTTGAGCTAGGACCCGATGTCCCAACTAGAGAAGTTACCAAACCTTAGGGTACTCGATCTAGGTAATTCATCCATTCAAGCAGCTGATGACGATGGGGAACAGATGATCATCTGCTCCACGGGAGGTTTTGTTCGCTTGCAATGATTGGTACTACTTTTTGTAAATGATTTGGAGGAATGGAAAATAGAGGAGGGTGTTATGCCCATGCTTAACCAACCATCTGACATGTTGGTCGCTGCAAACAGTTCCTGACTTGCAATATCTGGCGGGCCAACCTTCAAGAGTTCACTGCTTCATGTTTGAATAGGATCAAGTCCAGACTGCAAGGAGAAGACCAATGAAAAATAAAGCATATTCCCTCGGTAAAGTTAATATAATATTGAAACTTCCCTTATCCCAGTTCATTTATTTATACTGTTCAATTTGAACTTGTATGTTTTTTTTTTACGTTGTGTGCTTCTTAGCACCACTTTTCTAAACTTCTTTGTTCTTTCGTTTGTGTATGCTTTCGTACAATACTTTGCTAGGATGATAAGTTCAATATTTTGTTCTTTTCCACTCATAGACTTTGGCTGAATTAAGTATGAAATTAAGCAATGAATTTTACATGATAATAGTTAATTTCAGCTACTTTTATCTTTGGTTTTCTCAGCTTTATTGGAGGCATTAAAAAAGAAATCAATATTTGTGCTCTCCGGCTCTCAGATCTCTTGCTTCAGTACTTGATGTACATTCATATAAAGACATTATATAATATTATTGTAGACTCAAGACACTTCTTTGAAGGAGAACATAATGCCCCTTCAGATTTGCAAGGTTGTTGTGTACTCAAGAATTTTTTATTTGTATTTTTATTAGCAAGTTAAAATTTGTTTGTTATTTTTCTGGAGATTTAATTAATTTCGAATTTCACTTGTATTCCTGGCTGCTGTTGTATGGAATCTAAATTATCTCTACCACAATATAACTTTTGTCCAAATTAATAACTATGAGCAAACTATTGTTAATTTTACAACAAAAAAAAAAATACAGAATGACATACTATCAGATCCAAGAGGCCAGAACAACATGCTAACAGATCAAATATGTTCATACATGTGATCATCAAAAATACAACTCACTAATAAATCTACTGGTACAAAATCTCCCTAGAAGAGATAATGTGTCTTCTTGCCTCCTCATATCCTACAGATCTGGTACGTATGAAGCACTCTGACCTAGTTTCTGATAATTATATTACTGCAAAGGAGATACACCTATTCAATTTACCAAGTATAAATGACTCAAATAATGACTGATTAAAGATGAAGAAAAAATTTGATGGAGAGTGAATTTAACAGGGTAAAAAGATGTATCAATTTGAAATGCTTATGAAATTGACAATTTACCCCAAGTATTGTAGATACATTTTAGAATGTATCTTTGACTAATTACACTGTTCTTCTTCATATCATCGCATTGACAAGCTGGCTACTTGTTATGGGACCTTAACCGGACTGGTCATGGTAAGACATTCTGGTAGCCATAACAGTTACAAGTCTTCAATGTAACAACAAACATTTGGTTGGTTTGCAAGAAAGTTTAGCAGTACTTATGTCACCATGGTCATAAAAAGACTATATAAACTGCACCTTTTTTTTATTGTTACTTGAGTTGTGTTGCTTCATTAGGTGTTCACGGATTTCCTTCTCAATCTGGCGGCGGAAGGGAGCAAAACCCTGACTGTTTCTTATTGTACTCAGCACGGTATCTGAAGGAGGCAAAGTGAGGTGCTCAGGAATCTTCCATTCAGATGCAGACTCGCCAACCTTGTATCTTTTTCCCTTCAGCTTTGACTCAACCTCATACAACGATAATATAGCTTGTTCCCTCTCTACCTTTGCAACTTGCATCTGAGCTTTGAAAATCTGCGATTGAGCATTGAGTTCCTGAAGCAAACCTTCATAGCGTTCCTTTTCTTTTTGAGAATACAGCTCCTCAGAAAGAACTTCCTCCAAATGCTCGACCTTCCTTTCCAACTCAGACTTCTCCTTCTCCCAAGCGGATGCTTCACCCTTCAGCCTCGCGACCTCAGCCTTCTCCTTCTCCCAGGCAGATGCTACCTGTGAGTGTGTTCTGCCTTGAGCCTCGCCACCTCAGCCTTCTCCTTCTCCTTCTCCCAGGCAGATGCTACATGTGTATGTTCTTCCTTGAGCCTCGCCACCTCAGCCTTCTCCTTCTCCCAGGCAGAAGCTGCACGTGCCAGTTCTGCCTTCAGCCTTGCCACCTCAACCTCTGCCCGGGAACATTGTTCCTTCAATGCATCCTTCTCCTCTCCTAGAGTCCCAGTGCTATCCCTGGTCTGCCCAATGGCATCATCGACCTGGAATCAACATAATATATAGTCAATTTAAAAAGGGTTGAGGTTGTAAATAACTTACATTTTTTCTTAATACAAAAAGATGGTTAGACCTTTTCCTCACTTTTTTTTTTTTTGCGTGAATCGTGCCCGTAGGCAATAGCTTTATTAATCACAACTTTCATAGGAGATTACATTTGATATAAAAACCTTCCTATGAAAAACTAAAATCCCAAAAACATAGGATATGTGTAGCCCATACAGTCCCAAGCTATCCCTTTCGTTGAACCCATTTTTGCTAACTTATCAGCCTTTCCATTTTCATCTCTACTCACATGGCTACATACAAAACCAGTGTTTTCCTTCATGAGCTTCCAGATTTGCATGGTTTCCTCCAAGGCTCGCCATTCAGTTTCTATTGGTGGTTGTATACTTGATATCGCCTTAGATAGAGACAGATTGTCAGTGCAAAACCTACATGAGGAAATACCAGACAGTACAACATATTTCATTGCCTCTAGTAGAGCCTTTGCTTCTGATTGCATGGGGCATGATGATAGTATTCCAGCTGTTCTGTATGCTATTAAAGTTTCGCCTTTTGAGATTATAAATCCCATGCCCCCATTCCAATCCATGATCCATGACCCATCCGTAAAGCAAGTGTAAGAGTTAATGCCTACCTCCGGCTATTGTGATATATTTGGTGCATGCCGAGTGAAGTTGGAATGCTTGGTACCCGACTTGCCAATTTGAGTTTCAGAATTTACCTTTTGGAAATAAGCTATGAAGGTTTGAAAACTAGGGATCTTTCCACCGTATGCACAGTCATTTCGGCACCGCCATATTGACCACATACAATTCACCATTGTTGTCCATTGCTCATCCGTTAGCATCCTAGCCATTTGTACCAGATTATAGTGGAGGTCCCCATTGAAGCTATCTGATTGAAGTTGTATAGGACCAGCAAACCAGCAACTTCTTGCAAATGTACATAGAAACATCATATGATTAGCATCCTCCACTTCTTCCCCACAAACAGCACATGTTGCATCACCTCTTGAGGTTCTTGCCACTATGACCGCTCCTAGCGGAAGTGCTCTATTTACCAGCTTCCAAAGAAATAATCTTAAACGTGGTAACACATAACCTTTCCGCCAAATAATCCTCCACTTCTCTTTTTCCAGTTGTGTTGAAACAGAATTTTCACCTTGTGTTGTAGCTTGCAATTCACCTAGCTTGATATATGCTTTTTTAACCGAGAAATACCTATGTGAGGCCGCAGTAAAGATCAATCGATCCTCCTCATCCGGTGCAATTGGAGGCAGCACATGTATCACTATCTGTACACTTTGCTGGAAATCAAAAAGTTCTATCAATTTCCCAATATCCCATGTATTGCTTGGTACCTCTACCAGCTCATTTACCGTCAACTTTCGTTCCATAGCATTTTGCGGAGTAATTTCCATCATTCCCGGAGCCCATGGTTGTGCAAAAGCCCTACATGTCTTGCCATTTCCCAACCTCCACGTTAACCACGGCAACAATTTCTCTCGAAGGGTCATGATTGCTTTCCAAAACATAGTACATCTGCTGCTCCTTTTGTTTGTCCAAACATCTGATCTCGGCATATATTTAGCCGCCACTATTTGAGTCCAAAGCGCCTTTGAGCCGGCAGCTAATTTAAAAAGCGACTTCATTAGCATAGCATCATTAACCCTTGAGAGATCTCTAATCGCAAGTCCTCTTTTATCCAACGGTTTTGCTATTTTATCCCAAGCCACATAGGACAAAAATCTGTCCTTGTCTAATGCACCCCAGAAAAATCTCCTTGTATAGGATGTGAGTTCTTTTATCACTGCAGTCGGTATCTTTAGAGTAGCCATATAATAGATAGGTACAGATTGCAGTACACTCTTGATCAAAATTAATCTTCCTGCTTGAGATAATATACGGCCCTTCCACATTTGTAACTTGGAGGTAACCTTTCCTATTAGAAAATCAAATGATCCTCTTGAGGTTGAGATAGGGGCACCTAAGTATGATGTTGCTGTATCATTTTCAGAAGGAACAGAGAGTATACTCGAAATAGCAGTCTTTTCTTCATCTGAGACTGCTCCACTAAACCAGATTGTGCTTTTATCCGGGCCTACACGCTGACCCGAGATATCAGAAAAAAGAGATAGAGTTTGCGAGATGGTGTGTGCCTCTTGATTTGTGGCTGCCCTAAAGAGAAGTAAATCATCCGCGTATATGCAATTTGTAATTGGTGATGCACTAGGAGCTAAACGAACCCCTGTCAACTGGCCATTGTCTAATAAGAATTGTAACTGTCTCGAGAGAATATCCATACCAAGAATAAACAAATATGGCGAAAGGGCGCACCCCTGCCGTAATCCGCATTCAGGTTTAAAGAAGCCTCCATCACTAGAGCCATTAACCACCACCGAAAACTAGGAGGAAATCCATATAAAGGCATAATTGACATTAAGTAACCCCAATCCATTCGATCAAATGCTTTCGACAGATCGACCTTCAAACAAAATTCTATATTAGCATAATTGCTTAAGCTAAAAGAGTGTAAAACTTTCCTCAACAAAATGACATTCTCCGAGATATCTCTGCCCGGAACAAAGGCCGCTTGAGTTGGTGATATGCAATCAGCAATGAAAGGTTTAAGCCTTAGAGAAATAATTTTGGATATAATCTTGTATAGAACATTGCAGACTGATATAGGTCGGAATTGCCCAACTTGATGAGTATCTTGACTTTTTGGAATAAGGATAAGATTAGAACGAGCTATGTTGGTCGACATCACCCCTGATCTGAAAAAAGCCAAAACCTCACCCAAAACTGTGGGACCAAAAATATCCCAATTGTCTTGTAGCATCTTCGCATTGAAACCGTCTGGACCCGGGGCTTTGTGTGGCCCGAGCATCTTGAGAGCATTGTATATTTCCTCATCTGTAGGATCAGTGCAAAGGGATTCCCACATATAAAATGGAATTTTTGGCAAACCCGCAATCAAATTTGGGTGTAGAGCTTCTTCTACTGGAATTCGGTCACTGGATCTATAAATAGATCTAAAGTGCTGCACAAAAATTTTCCTTATATTTTTCTCATTTGTTTCCCACTGATCTGGTTCAATTAAAAGAGATTTTATAGAGTTTCTCTTATTTCTAATCACTGCAGTAGTGTGGAAAAATTTTGAGTTACGATCTCCAAAAAGAGCCCAATTAACTCTTGATCTTTGATGCCAATAATATTCATTCATTAGTAAATATCTCTCATGTTGACTTCGTAAATTTTGTTCATTGCTTCTAGTATCTCCATCAGGTGGTTGCGCATTTAGTGATGACATTTGATCCTCTATTTGCTTGAGCAATACTTTTGAAGTTTTTTGCTTGCGTACCCACACCATGACCTCCTTTTTAAAATTCTTTGTTAACTGATTCCATCCATGTTGAGAGACTCGCACAGCTTGGGCACAAACCTCCTTGAAATCATCATGTAATAGCCACCAATTTTCACATCTAAAATCTGGCCGAACACAGATTTTACAATGTAATACCCACCCAACATTGAGCGCATCAACCAGCGTTCAGTTGAGTTGATTTTACAATGGAGTCCTTCATTTCCTTCGAATTATCACCCAAATTTTTATTAATATCCAAACAAACTTTTTTGCAAAAATACTAGAGACTAGAGACTAGAGAAACCAATCATCTCAGCTTTAAAAGGTAAAGTGGACTTGTCTGTTGTTAATGAAACGGAGAAAATAATTAACCGAGTCGTCCCCTTCAATTATTGATCGAGTCGTCCCCTTTAATTCAGAGTGGACTCCACTCACCCAACATAGCCTCCACTTCAATAATTAACCTTTCAATTGTTCAGAGATTTGATATAGCTCTGAGTCTCACCTCTCTTATTCCTCTCCTACTTCTCTCCACCAGGCTCTAGCTAGGCTGTGCAACTCAACTCGAATTTCTTTCTTCTCCTCGGTGGTAAGAAAATCACTCCTCTATACTTCTTCTGTTTTTTTCCTTCTATTGCTTGCTCCTGGAATTATGTTGTGATAAACACCATGCATCTTGTTGCTTGTTTTGTTTGTGCACGTACTCAAATGTTTGATTAAATTCCCCAAAGAGTATTATGCTTGTGTTATGTTTCAATATTCAACTGGGTAGTTAATGTTTAGTGTGTGAATCATTTTTCTCTACTATCTTCTCCTCTACTTCTTTAGATCACTTTCCCTACAACAACCTTCATTCAAGCAAATGTGCATTCCTCTTTTCCTTTTGTCATGTCTTTCTCTTAAAGTCTTAATACACCAACATTTTATTAATTGTTTCTAACTAGTTTCAGCTCCACCTAGAATACAGCAGAGAGATGGCTGAGAGCATTGTAAAGGTTTTGCTGACCAAGCTCACTGATGTTGGAGTTAAAGAGGTTTTATGCCTATACGACGTCGATGAGCAAGTGGAGACAGTGAG
This sequence comes from Carex pumila, assembly GCA_033356055.1. NCBI lineage: Eukaryota > Viridiplantae > Streptophyta > Magnoliopsida > Poales > Cyperaceae > Carex > Carex pumila. The sequence continues at coordinate 13,954 of JARJHM010001635.1, forward strand.
CCGTGAACTCGGCCGGATTCAGGTTTTTCTGAAGGATGCAGACAACAAACAAATAACAGATGACAAACAAAAGCATTGGGTAAAGGAGGTGAGAGATGTTGGCTATTTAATAGAAGATGTCATTGACACCTTTCTCTTGGAAGTCCCTCCAAAACCGCAAAAAACCACTGGCATGATGGAGGCCATAAAAAGGAAGGTGAAGATAACAAAAAAATTACTGGCTGTACGCAAACTTGTCCATGAGATAGCTCAGATCCAGAAAAGGATGGATGAGATCGAGAAGAGTAGAGTCAGGTATATATGTTGGTTTATTCACGACTTATGATTACTTTCTTGTGGTGTATTCACATCCAGATTGTGATCAACAAAGCTTGAGTAGGGCACGTCGTGTGGCAGTTCACCATCCAGATTGTGATAAACTCGTTATGAGCCAAAACCTTCGCAGTCTGTTGTGCTTTCATGAGAAAGTCATGCCGAATTGTTCTAAGCAAAAGCTGCTCAAAGTGATAAGCACTGAAGTTTTCAGTATGGATAGCATAGATGTGGGAATGTTTGAGGGATTAACTCAGTTAAGATATCTGAGGCTTAGAGGGTATATAAGTGACAAGTGTATTGGACAAGATGACAAGTATGGGAAAAGATACTTGGAGAAAGTGATAGGCACCATGAAGTGTATACAGACACTTCATCTCTGTCTGGATGCATGTGGAGCAAATGTCAACACCGTAGATAATTTTCCTTATTGTGCATGGAACATGAAGACACTGAGGCATGTCAGTACAGAAACATGTGAACTGCCACTTTCAATAGAACTACCAAATTTGCAAACGCTTGGAAGGGTTACAGCCACTGAATCATGGAAAACTGGGTTACCTCATCTACCCAGTTTACGTACATTAATTTTAAAAAACGAATCATGTCCATGGATGGTAATTGCCGCTTTCCTAGGCACGTTAAAGAACCTGATCTCTCTCTCCCTAGATGGTTCTTTTCCAAGAGAAATATTTGATATGAGGGAATTCCCATTTTATGAGCATCTACAATATCTAGTAATAAGTTCTACTAACTATCGAGAGATGACCCCTAATGAAATGGCCACTGATGTTTTCATGTTACCTCCCCACCTCATTTATCTTGAGATTATTAATTGCCACCTCCAGCAAGATGTAATGTCAGAACTGGAGAATCTACAGTGCCTCAAGAAAGTCACACTAGATGGAGTCAAAACTAATCGAAAAATAAGATGTTCAGCTAAAGGCTTCAACCAATTAGAACAATTGATGCTTATGGATTGGACCGTGCTAGAGGACTGGGAGATAGAGGAGGGGGCCATGCCCAATCTTAAAGAACTCCATATTTATGATTGTAAAGAATTGTGTGTTCCTCAGGGGCTACGGCACCTAACCAACCTTGAAGAATTGGCCTGGGTGAATAATGGTGATGAGAGTAAGGCAGATGAGGTGAAAGGTAAAATAGTATTATACATCCTATTTCCAGTCCAAGTATCTTGTCTAGGGGTGAAAGGTAAACTCCCGACCGAATCCGCTCCGTATTCATACCAGATCTGAATTCAGATAATCGAATCCGAATAACTCAACGGATAAGATGAGGATAATTATTGAATACAACTCAGAAACCCAGAAACAGATTTGGATTCAAAAGCTACTTTGAAAACGGAGCGGATATCCATGCTATCCGGATCAAAAAGTTATCAAGTACAGCTTTCACCGCGTTATTACTTCTCAAGGCTGAAGCGAATAATTATAAACTACTATCGTGCCTGTGCGATGCAGCGGAATATATTATAAGAAAACAAAAACATATTTTTATTAAAAAAAAATTACAATGAAAATAATAATTATTTTGTTAAAAAAGTAATGATATCACAGAATTGTCTAAAATAGAATTTGACATGATAGAAAGATCTGCAAACATCAAGCATAAATGAAGTCACGAAGTATTTGTACGCTACATCAAGCATAAACGTAGCCGACGCATTCATGGTGAATAACAGATCAGGTAATAGCTGGAGCAAGGTGTCAAACTGGATCAGGTATGTAGCGATGGCAACTGACGAGGGCAAGGCTTTGCTCGGGTGAAGGGATATTGTGGCATTTATTCAGACAGCTTGAATTGTCAGGTCTCTTCTAAAAAAGACATGTAGAGCTCATATCACTACTCCAAATTTGATCTTTTGCAACGACCTATTGCAACTAATAGACTAATTAGTTGCATTAGATTAATTATATTACTACCAAAATAATTAGTTGCGATAAAATAGATTTATTACAACGAAATAATATCAATTGCAACAAGCAAAATTGGTTGCCCGTCAGAGAATTATTGCAACCAATTTATTTTATTGCAACCGCATGGGTTGGAAGCTATGTTTGTCCAGATCAAATACTTTGGATTGCCCGGTCATATTTTAACTTTCATTGGGGGGTAAAGATGCAAAAAGCCCTTCCATCTTCCTCGTGACTTTGTTCGCCCCCTTCTCTATTCCTACCGCCACTCTCCTCTTGCGGCACCTCCTTCCAGATTATTCCTCTTCCGTCACCTCCCTTCGCCTCCCTCCGCTCCATCTCCTTCCCACCTCCTTCCTACCGTCCACACTCTCTCCTTCTCCTACTTCTCATCCGCTCATCTCCCAAAAATCTGCTACTCTCCTCCTTCGGCATATTCATCGACGCTATCTCTGGACTCCATTAACTATAAACTGCATATTCAATTTGTGCAGAACTGGTACCGGCCACAATTTCACAAGACAGACCTGGGAAACTCGAGGTAGAGCTCAATGGCCACAATTTCGTTTTACTTCGTTTCGTTCAGCTCAGCTCATAGACCTTGTCCGTCTGTAGGTATGTAACTTGTTTATTTTATCATTTTTGGTAGTTGTGTTGGATTATTAATAGAAAAATTATTCGATTAGTAAAAAAAATATTATTAAATACAAAACTAATTTCACCCGTAATTCATGTGCTGAGTAATTTGATTAAAAAAAATTAGTATTGAATAGTACTGTTTTGGATTTTTATTTTATTTTGTAATATGGAAAACCTGGGTAGTTGAAAATTGATCTAGAATCAGAAGATTGTGGCAGTACAACAAGCCTTTGTTGGTTTGATCGGTTTCAATTCATGTCATGCCTTTTTCAATTCATTAAAGTATTTTATTAATAATTGGTTTGGTATTAATTGCGTGCCTAATTTATTTTATTCTTTTGCATGATTAAAAAATCAACGAATGAGTGAACAAATATAATTTACTCTGCTTATAAAACTACAAAGCATGTGGCTGCTGTAAAATATTTTTTGCACTTCAGGTGTTTGTATCAATTCCCCACTGAAAAGCCACTGGTTCAAATATAAAGTTAGATGACCACATTTTCACAGCACAGTATATGCACACAACTGGTTCAAGCTGTACCAGTTAGAACTGGGGTATAAACACAATTAAAGTAATAATGCATATATTTCTTAATTTATAGCTTGTTCCTTTAGTGGTTCACACTGAGCTTTCAATCTTCCTCATTTCAGAAGCGTTTTTGTGGGGCCCAGCTTGTCAGAATGACACAAAGCATAAAACAACTACATATGGGTGTTGGATCATAGCCTGAGTTCATTCTCCTATCATCTGAGGACCATGTTGAAGAGGCAATCGATGCAATAATAGAGGCAATTGACATAATAAAGGACGGGAAGGTCTTAGTGGTTCCTACTGATACCTTTTATCAATTTGCCTGTGATGCCTGGTTAGTTATTCCCCGGTAAAGAGGGGTTAAAAATTTCATAATTTACTTAAATTGGTTTTTCAAGGATTGAGACTGCCATTAGGCAACTTTTTTGGAAGTCCCAATATGCCCTTTGGTCATTTCTATTAAGTACTTCTCTAAGCCCCTATGGTGGATCAGATGGTACTCATTTTAGTCTTCCCAGTACTCTAGTAAATAAGATCCCATTTTAAAGTGTCACATTGCAGCTCTGCAGAAGTCCATTGCTGTTAATTGTAGTTATGAAATAAAGGGCCATAAGCTGACAAGTCCACTAGCCATTTGTTTTGCTGATGGGGCGAACATTCCACGATTTGCTACAGCAGACACTTGTCCAATGGGTTATTGGATCAGCTCCTACCCGGACCCATTACTGTTCTCTTAAAACAAGGTTTGCTGAGTTTTGTATTACAAATCTTGATGGTTTCATAATTGGATTATGGTTAACGGTCAATCCTTGTAAGTATGTACAATTTGGGTGACATAAATTAAATAAAAAGAAGTTATGTACTACTTCCAAAATTGCAACAATACTGGCGGAAATTGGTGCAAGCTAGTGCAAATTCTGATGTTGCATTTTCTGTTTTATACTAATCATATTTTTTTTTCCATTCCAAATATGTAACCCAAGCCTCCCAGTCTGACCACATGAAACATTTAGTTCAAGTTTTAATAGACATATCCATATCTTAGAAATATTGAAATACT
>JARJHM010001636.1:0-18428 GCA_033356055.1 Carex pumila
AAAATGTAAAATTTGGTCTCCAAACACATATTAATATGGAGAACAAGATGAACAGTTTGGATCGACCGTTTGGATTTTGAAAAGTTGAATTTGGATCATATGTATTTCGGCCCATATACATTCGAATGCACATTAGTCACTCTATATATATATATAGAGAGAGAGAGAGATAGGCTAATGTGCTTTCGGTACCATATGGGCCAAAATACACACGGTCCAAATTTGAAACTTCGAAATTCAAAATGTCGATATGAACCGTTCATCTTGTTCTCCATATTAATATGTGATTGGAGACCAAATTTTATATTTTTCTGAATTTTTTTACTATTTATTAAGCCACTTTGAAAATTGCTGATCCAACAATGGCTGATAATTTTACTATTTTGTTAAGTCAGCGTTGGATCAACAATTTTGTAAAATACTTAATAAATAGTAAAAAAAATTCAGAAAAATGTAAAATTTGGTCTCCAAGCACATATTAATATGGAGAACAAGATGAACGGTTCAAATCGACTTTTTGAATTATGAAATTTCAAATTTGGACTGTGTATATTTCGGCCCATATGCCACCGAAAGCACATTAGCCTATCTCTCTCTCTCTCTATATATATATATATATATATGAGTGGGGTTAAAATGCACCCTCTTTTTTGTGCTCCAAACGTGCACCCTTCCTTCGTTTTTTCATTTTTAAAGTTCAAATAGTTGATTTGAATCTACTAACGTGTTCTACATATTAAAATGTGCTTAGAGACCAAATTTTACATTTTTTGGAAATTTTTTACTATTTTTTCAGAATTTTTTATTAAACTTAACAATAATAAAAATTCAGCACAGTGATGATTTTCAAAAATTCTCAAAAAATAGTACAAAATTTCCAAAAAATGTAAAATTTGGTCTCCAAGCACATTTTAATATGTAGAACACGTTGGTAGATTCAAACCAACTATTTGAATTTTAAAAATGAAGAAACGAGAGAAGGGTGTACGTTTGGAGCACAAAAAGGAGGGTGCATTTTAACCCCACTCTATATATATATATATATATATATATATATATATATATATATATATATATATATATATATATATATAGATTGGCTACGGTGAGTTGCGAAGTAAAGCGACTATTTTACTTCACGCTCATATTTTGCGATTTGAAAGTTCAAATCGTCAATCCGAACTGTTCATCTTGTTCTACATATTAAAATGTGCTTGGAGACCAAATTTTACATTTTTTGGAAATTTTGTACTATTTTTTGAGAATTTTTGAAAATCATCACTGTGCTGAATTTTTATTATTGTTAAGTTTAATAAAAAATTCTGAAAAAATAGTAAAAAATTTCCAAAAAATGTAAAATTTGGTCTCTAAGCACATTTTAATATGTAGAACACGTTAGTAGATTCAAATCAACTATTTGAACTTTAAAAATGAAAAAACGAAGGAAGGGTGCACGTTTGGAGCACAAAAAAGAGGGTGCATTTTAACCCCACTCATATATATATATATATATATAGAGAGAGAGAGAGATAGGCTAATGTGCTTTCGGTACCATATGGGCCAAAATACACACGGTCCAAATTTGAAACTTCGAAATTCAAAATGTCGATATGAACCGTTCATCTTGTTCTCCATATTAATATGTGATTGGAGACCAAATTTTATATTTTTCTGAATTTTTTTACTATTTATTAAGCCACTTTGAAAATTGCTGATCCAACAATGGCTGATAATTTTACTATTTTGTTAAGTCAGCGTTGGATCAACGATTTTGTAAAATACTTAATAAATAGTAAAAAAAAATTCAGAAAAATGTAAAATTTGGTCTCCAAGCACATATTAATATGGAGAACAAGATGAACGGTTTGGATCGACCCGTTTGGATTTTGAAATTTCAAATTTAGACCGTAAGCACTTTGGACCATATACATTCGAATGCACATTAGCCTATCTCATATATATATATATATATATACAAAGAGAGAGAGATGGGCTATGGTGAGTTGCGAAATAAAACGCATTTCTACTTCTCGCCGTATTTTTATTTTGAAAGTTCAAATGACTGATCCGAACCATTAGATGTTTAATCAATATTGAAATGTGCTTGGAGACCAAATTTTATATTTTTTGGAATTCTTTTACTATTTATTAAGTATTTTTAAAAATTGCTGTTTTGCTGTGAACAGTAAAAAAAAGTAAAATTTTCTTAACCATCAAATCAACAACTTTCAAAATTGCTTAATAAATAGTAAAAATTTCCAAAAAATGTAAAATTTGGTCTCCAAGCACATTTCAATATGGAGAACAAGATGAACGGTTCGGATTGACGTTTTGAACTTTAAAATCACAAAATATGAGCGTGAAGTAAAATAGTTGTTTTACTTCGCAACTCACCGTAGCTCGCCTCTATATATATATATATATATTCACACTTTATCTATTCGGCTAATTACAGTGGGAAAAATGACACAGCGGAACTGGTTGTGTCACGACATGTGTATCAGTTACGTGTCGTGACTCGCGTGTCCCGTGCTGTGACCAACTTTTGAAACTTTGGCACAACACAACACGTAGTCATGCGAGTCACATGTAATTAGGACCATTATATATTGATTAAATGGTGAATCTTGAATAAACTAACTTAAATTATGATTAAATGGTCACGGGTATCACGCTAGTTACATTCGGTCATGGCAGGTTTGGACAAACATGACTCACATGGCGCGACCATTCGCATGCCGTGACAACCTCTTGATATTTTAGTCACGATACGGTACGACATATGAAAAATTAACTTTTTCACGGCAAAGCATGAGATCAAAATCACGGCATGTTAATCACAACACGACACAACATGTTTTTTCCACTCTAAGCTATTAATTTGTACAACATTCGTACTTTTGACCATCTTACATATAAAAATTAAAATCTATACTTAGACAGATGCATTGGATTATTGGAGGATATTAGCATGTTTTTTTCAATCTACAACTAATAATTTGTACAACGTTGGTACTTTTGACCATCTTAGATATAAAAATTAAAATCTATACTTAACGCAGATATGCATTAGGCAGGCGTGACCATTCGCGTGCCCTGACCACCCCTTGATATTTTAGTCACGACATAGTACAACACGTGAAAAATTAACTTGTTCACGGCACTGCAGGAAATCAAAATCACGACATGTTAATCACAACACGGCATGACACATTTTTTCCAATCTACAGCTAATAATTTGTACAACGTTTGTACTTCAGACCATTTTAGATATAAAAATTAAAATCTAGGGATCGACTAACTATACCCCGGTCAATTTCGCCCATTCATTCCCCAATCAATAACTACTTGTGAGAACTATTAACTAACTGAACTTCATTAATTACTTGGGGACCACTTAATATTTAATAGATTTTATAACTGACGTGTGCAAATATAGATACCTATGCTCACAGGTGTTAATATATAATATATCAAGTATTCATATCTAAGATACCAAGTATTTTGAAAAGAAAAACGGGACACATCACACACATCTTTTACACGTTTTTAGAGTTGGGTTTTTTTTTTCGTTCAATTTCATCAATATTTATGACGATCTGTGAGAAAATTTGTAAATCTAAAACCATGGATGTCTTCTACGTAATTTTCTTTTTCAAATGAGATCGATGATGACATACTTTCGAGTTATCCGTTGTACAAGTATTCATACCTTGTCGTGTAAGTATTCATATCTTGTTGAGCAAGTATTCATACCTCGTAATGCATTACCTGTGGGGACTGCTAATTAAGTGGGGGGTAACTAACTACTTAGGTAACCACCTAATATTTGATAGATTTTTCAAATATCACGTGTAAATATGGATGCATATGCATGCATGTGTTAATATATAATATATCAAGTATGAATATTTGCGCGGCGAACAACTCAAAAGTACTTCATCATGTATCTCATTTAAAAGAGAAAATTACGTAGAAAATGTCAATGACTTTAGATTCGGAAAAAAAATTCACAGATTGTCAGAAATATGGGCGACATTGAAGTAAAAAAGAAAAAACCATAAAATGTGTAAAAAATGAGTATGTAATAAGAAAGATTATTTAAAAAAATACTTGATATCTTACATATGAATACTTATTATATTAGATGTTAATACTTGCGTGTATAAGCATACATATTTATATGCATCAGTTGTAAAGTTTTTCAAATATAAGTGGTCCCCCACATTATTAATAGCTGATACATGTTTTCTTTTGTCTTTTTGTATTGGAAGTTGTGGTCCCCTCATATAATTAATGATTGGGAGATGGATGGAGAAAATAAATCTTTATTATTTCTATACTTAAGGCAGATATGCATTGGATTATTGGAGAATATTGGAAACAAAAATATTTTTCTTTATGTTATTTCTGTGTCTATCTCTATTTTTCACCATAAAAAATGGAGATGTCCATACTTATAATACCAGTATAAATTTTCATTTGGTAAAACTTCGGCCATATTTTTAATACCCTAAAGAAAAGAAAATTTTAAAAATGTCCTCAAATTTTTTTTTATAAATGTCTCAACTGCCTGGGCCTGAAGTGGCCCAAAACACCAAATGGACCGCCTATCCCACGGGTGAGTCAGTACCCCAAGCCGACTGCTCGTCCCATGCGCAGGTCACTCCCCAAGCAGACTGCCCGTCCTGCAGGCGGTCCGCTATGGATCCTTATAAATTCTCTTTTTTCTCTCTCCTGCCCACTGCAAACCATTGTAAACATCCACCGACGCCATTCTAAATGATACAGTAATCAGTGAAAAATTTGGCAATTTCCAAGCGACTCCTATAGATACGTTATTTATTTTAATTTAAATATTATTAATTAGTTTATAATTAATCATTGATTACTATATCGTTAGTTAATAATAACTGTAACAATTAATGTACACTTACTGTAGTAACAAGTATTTTTTTTGTTTATTTTTTAATTATTTTCTAATTAGCCATTTATTACTTAACCCGTTATAATTACTGTACAATTACTGTAATACTTATAAAATTATTTTTTAAATATAGTTAAGGAAAAGATGTTAGTTGCACTGTATATGGGCGGCAAGCTACAAAAGGGTAAAGATGGCGTGTAGTACACGAAAGACCGCATTTGGTTTCGAGGTTAATGAAAATACCACATTTTAGGAACTTAAGCAACTAATATACGAAAAAACTGTTGTAAACCCCAACATGTATGAAATAGAATTGGCTACATTGATTGACAACTCACGTGGGGTGGGGAGTAGACCTCACTTTGTGAGGTTTCTAATAACATATGCGAATTTGTTGAGAGTTGTGTACACTCAATTTGTGGCTAGTGGGGTTCCGGTAATTGACATATATTCGAAGAGGATTCTCCAGACTAGAGCTGGACCTTCAAGTGCTGCAAACGAGACAGAGAGAGGAAAAAAGGAGAGAGCGAGACAGAGAGGGGAAGGATCGAGTTGAGTTTTTTCATGGCTAGCAGACCGTCCGTGGGACGGGTGGTCTGCTTGGGGTACTGACCCGCAATGCATTACGCAATTCTCTAACAAACGCAATTTGTTTTCACATTACGCAATTTGTTTTTAATTGCGGAACCTTGTCTTCGAGATCTTAACACTCGTTTGGTTTTGCCTAGTTTTACATTACGCAATTAAAAACAGCCATTGAGAAAACATTGAACAAAAATGAAACCCCAACAACAGCAACAAATAACATGAGCTATAGAAACTATAATGACCTTGTTACCCGACCTATAAATATATACTCTTGAGGGTAATTGTAATGAATTGTTTAATTCTAGTTTTCTGTATATATATTTACAAATCACATTAAAAACACCCATTCCTTTCAGTTTTATTTTTCTTATAAAAGAAAAAATAATTCGTTAAAGTTTCCGAAAAATACATTTTGTGTATTCAAATGACAAAATGAACACATAAAAGACATGCATGCTAATAACATGGACAACCCAATGAGAGCAAAATTCACGCTTTCTAACAGTCAGCAACAAAATTTAGCATTACAAACTTGTGAGAAAGTACAGCCTGATCTAAAATGCAACAACAATAATAAATCCCCTAATGTTCGTTTCACCAAATTTCAATAGCTCAAGTACGTACTTTTGTAATAAAAATTACAAAAGGAAAAGGGGCTAAGAATATTGGTATCAAAAACTCGCTTGGTGGATTAATCCACTAAAAGTACACACCCCGGTATGCAAATTGTTCCTTGTTTGCCAGTTTAATGCTGATGGAACTCAGAAGTCCTGACCAGCAGAGCTACCGTAACCACCTCCCGAGCCACGGTAACCACCACCACCACCACTGTAACCACCTCCGGAACCACGGTCACCACCACGGAATCCACTAGCAGGTCTCTCGTTAGCTAAGCTTACACGTATATTTCTACCTTGCACTTCCTGCACAGAGACAAATATCAGTTCAAAGCAAATTGATATTATTTATAGTACAGTGATAAAAGCCATGCCCATAGGTATCTCTAAAAAATGACATCCTCCCCATCTACATCTGCTTGAAAAGATGGTCCACTTCTTTCTAATTATTCACTGTTAGGGAATGAGGGCGCAATTTTGAATATTTTTTCAAGGAACTATCCCAGGATCAGTTGAGGTGATGCTGAAATTTAGGAGCACACCAGATAATTCTTGTTTCTCAAGGATATACTGAAATTTGGTGATGGAAAAATGAAAACTTTTGTCAAGTGAAATTTGATTTAGAAATTCCATCCACAAAGTATGATCCAAACCAGATAGTAATTAAAAAATAATTATACATAGCAAAAGGTCAAACCTGGCCATCCATGCCAGATTGGGCACTTTCAGCAGCTTCATCAGTATCAAAACTTATAAATCCAAATCCTCTCGACCTCCCAGTCTCTCTATCTGTTATCACCCTTGCTGCATAATACATTTAGGAAAAAAAAAAATTAAATCCACTAGTTAACACACTACTGAAACTCACAGAGGATAATTAGTTTGTCCGACAAGCAACAGTATAAAAACAATCTAAGAACCCAATTAATGTATAAAAAAACCCAACAAAACAGACAACTATACAGTCCTTAGAAGCATGTGTATTACGTAACTCCATTTTAGCCTACCACTGATAGTTCCATGGTCAAACACATCAGCAACATCGCTGGCTGGTATGTATACTAGTACCTGAAGGGTGCCTCTGTTGGGAATTCCACAGACTTAATGTGCAGGACAATGATAGAAAGCCTCAACACCTTATCCTAGAGTCGCATACAATTCTATAGATAAATAGCATGGCTAACAAACAAAAAGGTAATATATGTATCAATTTGATATGGTCTTCCTTGTGTCATTGATAGACATACAACTGTAACCTAGAAAATGCAAAAAAAGTGCATGTAATAGTTCCAATACCTTCAGTAACATTTCCAAAGTTGTCGAATGCTTCCTTCAGGGATTGATCATCTGTGCTATATGACAAACCTGTTCAAAAGAATGCACACCAAATTATCATTGAATACATGCGTAGATTACAGCTAGATTGAGATAAACAGCATCGTATTTATACTATAGTAAGAAAAAAACTTATAAGAAATAAAATCCAGTACACAGGATGTAATTTACAACCAGTTAATCAGTATGACAGAGGGCATAAACAAAAAAGGCACTAAATATTGTAACCAGGTGAATCACTGATTGAGTGTTTTGTTAAACAAGCAAGAAAATTGAGCCGAGTTTGGTTCCATTGAAACAAGTTCTGGTTCAATCCCTCGAATCAAATCAAGAATTGGTCTCCCACTCCGTTGAGTTAAATCTTTGGTTAATGAAACTTCTGCATGAGCCAGTACCACACAACAGTACCACCAATACGGGCTAACTAGTACATACTACATACAAGCAATTCCACTAAGCCGGTCATAGATGCAATTTGAAATGAGTTTTAAAAGATATGTACCTCCTACGAAAAGCTTAGTGCCCATGTACCGAACCGAATTAAGCATACTTGAAGTTGGGACTAGTCCTCCTAGGACCCCACCATTAAGATTTCCTTGTCTTACAAGGCTCCCAAGCATGTTGCGAAAAGCCATCTGTACCGAGATTTTAACTGTGAACCAGAGAAAAAAGGTTTGCATCAGGTATCAACAAAATCAAAAGAGACTGTAATCAGAAGCTTCGAGCTTCTTATATTTTCAATTTCAAATTGCTTGAATAAAATATCAACAAGGACATTTAGTACGTAGAGAAATAAGATCAAGCACCAGATTTACAATGCTTTGAACTAAAGGTACTTAACAAATACAGCTAAAATATTCAAACTTTTAGAAATTTCATAAGAAAAACTTGATTTACAAAGCTCCAAGCACTAGATTTGGAAGCTTTTCCGATAAAGTAAACAGACAGTAGAGTTAAATCTTAATTGAAACGACAATAAAAAAGAGGAGCTATTCAGTTGACGATCGGAAGCAAAAAGTAGTGACAAATCCAAAGAGACTACAAGTGAACGAGATCATCAATAAAACAAAATAACTAAACCCTAGCGAGTTAACAGTTATACCTGGAGGCTGAGCAAGGGAATTGGAACGAGGAAGAGAGAGGCTTTAGGGTTTTAGCTCAAAAGGTCATGCTTTTGTAGACCACCAGTGCGGCAATAAATTTCTCTAATCGACACGGACTAAATTTAAGACATAATCCGTTAACTATAAAGTTGAGGCCCACTCACCCACCTGGTAATAAGTGATATTAGTTCTCATTAATAATATAGACCATGTTCAGCCAAAATATTTGCAAGTTATAATCTTTTGCCGACTCAGCATGAAAATATCTTCCTCCCTGACCCCAAAGTGATAATTGGATGTCCCATACGGCGAACCGGGTTGGTTCAAGTTTTTGTATCACCTTCCGTCCAAAGTCCAAACCGTCATATAACTGAACCGGATTCCACTCCATTGACCGAGTTGAGACTTGAGACTTGATATTTGCCGCGATTTTTATTAATAGAAAATAAATAAATAAAACATTGAAATGGAATTGTTTTTGAATTTTTTTGAGATATAAGTAGAACGGATTCAATTATTCCGTTCCATGGGATGGGACTAATTAATCTGTCGGGTTCCTTAATCTAATTAACACTAACAGCAACTTAGTGGTGAAAAAAAAAACCAGACAAGAAAAGAAAATCCATCCAGAATTTCAAAACTCTAGTAAAAAAAAAAAAATTTGTCCAAATGGGAAAGTAAAACTCGTCTGAAATATAAGATTATATATTATATTATTTTTTGTTTTTTATATTATTATATTATATTATATTATATTATATTATGATTTTATATATATTGTATTGGAATTTTTTATAAACCATAATTAATAAATCAATTCTTATGGAACCAGCATGATTATTTCATTTTTTTGAAAAACCAGAAAGACCAAGTGCTCCATTCGATCTCCATTTTTCCATTTTCTCCAGACCGAATGGACCACTCGGTCTCAACCATTTTTTCAACTTTTTCACAATTTCCTGTGCAGTGGATGGTGCAGTATATGCCTCCAGACCGAATACAGCATTCGGTCTTGATTTTTTTTCCAATAAAATCTATTTCCACCGACAATTCACATCATTACAAGTTAGAAATGGTGCAGTATATGGTAGCATTTTTACCTTTTGTTTCTGTGCACGCACCTACATAATCCGTCTATATAAGACATAGAGCATTATGTTAGCTAAAAATCAACTCTCACAAGCATATTCAATTCACTCCCTTCTCAAGTTTTTCTTCTCCAATTCACTCTTCCATTTTCACCATTTATAGCTGAGAATCAAGTTCCATCGCAATATTGTGTCTTTACATATCGGCCTCTACATTGTGTTGATAGCTTTCATCTAAAGATTGTAGTAAGTTTTTTTTTTAATTACGTTCATAAGAGCATCTTTTATTTGAAGATATTAACTGTATTTTTATTTTCATTAGAAAAATCATATAAAATAAATAAATCAATATATAAATATTGATTCACATTAGCTAAATACTTTTTAAGACAAAACATACACGTAATTATATTTTATAGAAGGAGTCAAAATGTTTACCATTTCTTATGCTCCACTGTATATGGTCAAATTTTCTTGCATTAGGAAATTAAGATTTTAAAAGAAAAATGTAACTTCAAAAAAGTTATAATAATTTAGTTTTTTTTTTATACAAAGTAATGAAGTTGAAATTTTTTTTTTTTTATTGATCTTGAGGGTTTACCATTTCGTGATTTTATATAAAATGAACTATATTTTTTAACATTCTGACATGATAAGAAAATAAAAGTTACATGCAACTTCATAACTTTTATAAATTCTCAGTTTGAAAAAATAATATAAAGACTAAGGTATATTGTTTCACAAGCGCTTGCTCCTTTTGAATGATAATTTTTTTTGTGTGGTGATATACTGATAAATAATTAATTATATAGTTTTGACAGTTCTTAGCAATTTTTGTGGTGATATACTGTTTTTTGAATAGTCAAATTATTATTTTAACCTGATACAAAACTTAAATTAAATTAATTTCAACTTAAAATAAATCTAAATTATAAAATTATAAATCCCACTTAAATATGTTGTAAAATTAAAAATGATATCGATGATTGATTATGAAATTTTTTTTTTTCAAGTAATGTCTCAAGTAATAATAAATGTTTATCATGAACGCGAAATTTTAGACACACCGACCTGCACATTTGCTATTACTAACTTAACGAGTCTTGATGAGCTAAGAAAAAATATATATCTTGGCATTTGTTTCTTCCTAGCCAGTTCGAATTGACAATCAGGGCACGTTTGAATACTGCACCCCCTGGCTCAGCAGAAAAATACCAGTTGTTTAGCATAGACAACGGAACGATATGGCACATGGTGGTTGAACATGCCACTCTGGTACTGAATTTTAAACTTCTTGATTTAGTGGTTCAGTCAGTACCATTTGTTACTCAGACCAATTATGACCCATATCCAAGTAGTGTACTTGGAAGTAGCAGAGACCCAACGGTGTCTGATTTACCCATATATTGTGATAACCCACCCGAAATACCGATAGTGGATGATTTGGTAACTCGTTTTAACCAGATGAATAATAATACTAGCTCAAACACAAACTCTGACCTTGGTGGCTCAGCTGTCGGGAAAGATGATATGGCTGAAATGGAAGATCAAATTAAAATGCAAGATGTAATGAAGGAGTGGGTAAATTCTATTCCCTTTATTAATCGAGGATTGCAGCATCCTTTTCCGGCATTTAATGATGCTGTGTCGATGCCATATAAGGATAAAGCATTTTTTGGTTATCCACCCAGAATTGACGGTCAATTTTCAGTGGGACAGATGTTTGACTCTAAAGCCGATCTTAAATCTCAGTTGGGTGAATTTGCCCTAAATCATAACTTAGAATTACAACAAACCTATACCAATCTTACTGGCTATATAGTTATATGTAGAGCAGAGGGTTGTCCATAGAGGGTATACACAAAAACTACTAAGACGGGAAATTGGACAATTGCAACAAACCCATATGAGCACAATTGTTACAGTATTGCTTGTAAAGTAGACAGTCGTTGTTACGTTATGAAATTTTTACAATTAAATTTAAATGATTTAAAGGCAAGAATAGATAAATCATGTTAACAAAATAGAAGTTTAAACCTTAATTAAGGTTTTCCTAAATAAGTAAGTTAAATATGAATCGAAACCGTGTTGAAATTTTGAGATTTTGAGATTTTATAGGCTGAGTGCGGATTGGTTAACCCGCACTGCGGGTAGGTATGTCCATACTCATACAATTCTATATTGGTCTGAATTTTTCTAAGTCCTCGGTGCAGATTGATTGACCTGCACTGCGGGTTGAATGCATCCGCATTAGGCTCAGACTTTTTCTGAAATTCTGTCAAAAATTTACTAAGTTCCCACTGCGGGTTAAGTGACCCGTACTGCGGCTTGTTTCTGTGTTAAATTTCATGTTCTGAAAACCGACTAAGTGCTGAGTGCGGGTCAAATTACCCGCAGTGCGGATTGATTAATCCGCATTCAGGGTAATTTTAACCCTAAAACACAAATCAAACCTTCTCTCTCTCCCACTTCGTTATTTTCACCATTTTTAAGTGATTTTCGCCAAGAGAGAAGAAAAAAGAGCGTGTGAGTTTCTATTTCTTTCAGACTTTCGATTGTTGCGAGAAATCGAGTTTGGAACTGAGTGAGCAGCCGAGGATCTCTCCGAACTCTCCTATTTGGTATTTCTTTCTCTCTTTCTTTCTTTCGAAACCTCGAATTTTCTCGATTTCTTAGATCCTCGTCTTAAAGTTGAGATTTGTGTTCGAATTGCTCGAGGACTAGTTCCTCTACACTCCTTGCTTATTTATTTGCCAATCTTTTCCCAATTTCCTTCCGATTTGTGAAATCTGATTTCTAGGGTTTCGTGCCAAAATTGAAAGATAGCATAATCGTGATTTAATTTGTTTAACCTGACCAATTAGACTTGTAATCGGTAGGGTTACTTCCTGATCTTGGATTTTTAGAACGTTTAACAGTTAATTTGAGATTTTGACCAAATTAGGGTTTAACTATTTGGTGAATTGAATTGATTCGAGAACCAAAGTAGTGAAACAGTGAATGAATGGTAACCTAAGTGAAATTGTGTAGGGTTTAAAGGACCCAGAAGTAAATTGTGTGAGTTTTAAAGGCTTTTACGTAAGAAAGAAGAAACCGAAAAGAACCGATACCAAAGCATAAGAATTGAATTAGGACTGTATGAACCATTGGTAAACTAAAGTAAACGTATAGACCACTGAACCCGAATTAAACCAAGTATACGTATAATATAGGTGTAGGCTCGGTTGAGCAAGACTTAATGAGGCAAATTCGAGACGCCTGATCTGTAACTAAGCGGTACGCTCGTCGTAACTAGGTGCGGGAGTCTTGGACTTGTTTGATACTTTATTTTCAGGAATTAAACTGTGTATTCGTTTGTCATGTTGAATATCATTGATTGCATGATTGAATTGTGTAAAGCATTTGCATAGCCCAATCAAATTAAACTCGAATTGATGTGACTTGAGTGATTTGCATGCTGGTATGGTTGTAGGTTGTGTCGATCTATTATGATCTGATTTGATTGAAAGTCACCACGATTTGATTTGGATATGTATGTGAATGGATTTACGAAGTTAAGCACTTGGATCTAATGAATTTGCCAAGTCGGGTTGTATGCTGACTTGGATTCCCAGGATCCTAAATGGCCTTAGGTGAACGGCCCTCGATATTCCCAGTACCGGTTGGGACAAGGGATGGTGATTATGTTATGAGATGTGTGGATTGGAATTGTGGGTGACTAGCGTGTAACGTCTGTGGCTCTGTGGCATTTTCCTACGTGTTAATGCATTTGAACTGTCGATTGAATATTACGACAATTGAAAATGATTCCAAAGAGGATTTTCTTTATATGACTTGAACCAGACCGTAATAACTGTTAAGCCAAGCGATTATAGATGGGTGTCAGATAAAGGGTCCAGCTTGGTTGGCCATCTGTAGGCGTCTGTAACCCTACAAATGTGGGTTTCATAAAAGGTTCAGCTCGAAAGAACATCTGTAATTGCTACAAGCCCTAATGAATTGAGTTAAGCCAAAATATCTGTTGTGTTTGAAATTCATCTTGGAAATTCCGTAAACTGTATTTCAGGTTGATAAACTGTTGTCAAGTAGTGGCATTCTGTTATTTATGATTTCTTATATATCTGTTTGCATTGTTATTGTTTGGATTTCATTTTTGAATATGGAGTTTGATTGCAAGTCCAATAATTCATATGTGGCAAATTCGCACTGAGAATTTATTCTCACCCCCACCTTCGGATTATTTTACAAGTACGGGTGCGACTGATTCTGGAGAGGCACGAGAATAGTAGGCCTTAGTAGCTTACCAGTATATGACCCTAGATATGTTTTGTTGTATAGATTTAGGGTAGGCCTCGTGGTTAGTATCCGGATGAGATACTTTTGTTGTATGATATTCTGACCAGATTGTGTACTCTGATTATATACTAGAAACTTATTTTATACTGCTTGTTATGTTGTGTGAATTGTTAATTGCCTTGTAAGCATACATGGCATTGTATGCTTTGTTAGTTTGTAATAATCTAGAAGTCAATAATACGATAATTTATCATAAAACTTTGTCCATGAATTGGATAATTAATATCATTTTGTTGCCTTGAGTATTATTGCATTTATGGATCATTTCGAGTTCATGACTGAAATTGTGAAACTCCATAATATAGATAATATATACTCTTAATCTTAAAAGGTCACTGACCAAGGTAATTAGCAGGAACACTAATTGTCGCTATAAGGTTAGTATGTGGATTAAAAGATGGTTAAGTTTTACAAACCACCTGACACGAGATGTCATTTTAATCACATAGATACATGTTCTAGGAACATGGTATTTGACAGACCTCGAATGAAATATTAAATATAATTGTGTTCGTGTCATTTATGTTTTCATTCAGTGTCACGTTCTACAGTATGAGGTATTTATCGTTCCCACTGAGAAATATGTATGTGTGATTGTTATCCACCGTTGTCCGTAAAAAGCAGTCATAACGGTAGCTTTTCCATATGTATAGCTTAGCTGAGGAAGTGATAGTTTACCAAGAATACTATTTGTCCCTCGTATTTTATACGAGCTATAGCATCACTGGGCCTCTTGATAGAGTGAGATTATCTGCTAGCAGTATAATTACAATAGTAATTATATTTGATAATCTGCTCAAGATCAAGAAAAGATTCAGTTAGCAAGGATGATACACATCTACCTTGAAACTAATCTGATAGCTATGAGACAGAAGAACAGACACAAGTAAATTGTTTACTGGATCGTGATATTGTACAATACAGCATCATCTGTGTAATTGGATGGTCATGATGTGTTGCCAGATGCCGCTCATGATTATAGAAGTTAAAACAGTTTTAACTCTATTTACCAACATAACACAGATCCTATTGGGTCACACCATATAGGAGTTAATCGGAGAATCTTATTGTAATTGATTATAAATTAGTTATGATCAATAGTAAGATAGTTATAATTAATTATACGTGTTATAATTAAATTATAAATGTTATGTAAAAATAACAAGCAAAAATATTGGTTAATTTATAAACGTGTGTGACACGTTGTATAAAAGTTAACCGGTTAATTTATAAATGTGCGGGACACGTTGTATAAATTACCGAAACAACAAACCGCAAGAAAAATATATATATATAATTGTTCAGAATAATTATACGAATATTATTTGTGTTCGGACCGAGGGCATTCGGGTCTTTTCAAATTCATCCTTATCCGCATGACATGTCATTGATCATATCCAGATGACATGTCATCAATCCTATCCACAAGGGCAAAATGGTCATTTCACACCTATGCCACCTTGCATGTGTAGAAACATGGAGAAGAGTGTGGAAGGGTGTGGAAGGGGTATTTTGGTCATTTCACATATAAAATGATGAGGTGTCAATGGCATACCTTGTAAATAAGCATATGTTGAGGGGTATTTCGATCTTTTGCGAACCTTCTCAAAAGTCTATAAATAGAGGGGTGCATGTAGAGAGAAAAATCACTAATTCACACATATCGTTTCGTGCAGAATCGAATCGGTATTTTCTCTCTTTCTCAGTTTCTCTCCCAAATAGTATTTCGGTTGAGAAAAGAAAGTTATACGTAGTTGACGTATAATCTTGCAAGTTGTTGTGGAGCATATTTATGGGATCGATGAATAGTGTTTTACCGAATTTCGCGGTATGTCAGTTTTGCATATTGATGAAACTAAGCAACCGAAAATTCATGTTTACGGGTTTTTCGTCTTTTCCCTATGAATAGTGTTTTTGCATAATTCCGCAGTTTACGGTATTTCTGGCAGCAGAAATAAACCGCTCTCTGGTTAGTCCCGGTGGATAACCGATAGAGGCATCAGACGTCTGATGCTTCGAGACGAGTCGATTCCTTCTATGATGTAGCTCTACACGCTCGGTCTGCATTCCAACTGTGATTTGGAAACAAGGTATAAATATGTTATATTAATCTATTTAATTGGTAAGTAGATTAAAGTTTTAGAAATCAATCATGGAGTAGATTTGTAAAATGATTAAATTGGGTTTTGATGCCAAAGGAATACTGAAGGTGGACCGCATTGGAAAGTTTCCTGACATACCCCATTTAATCCTGAGCTTAAGTTGGCCGTAGAAATTTTTGTTCTACGGTCATTCCGCACCTTAAACCTAAACGGATTTTGGTTACCGCGAAACCCTAAAAGTGGTATCCGAAACCCAACAAAGTACGCCTGGTCTCTTATCCCGGCCCCATGTAAATTATTTACATAAGATATGTACAGTCTCCAATTAACAACATCGAACCTCAAACGCTCAAACTGATTCCGAATTTGCTCAATACCTACGTTGTAAACACATGACAATTACATATTGAATCAACACATATTTATATGAAAAAAACATAATAATTATTATTAAAATGTACCTCTCACAGGGTTACCCTTCCATTGATGCGGAATAGTCCACGTTGCTCCATAAGCCAGTCTCTCATCTATGATATTGTTGCCAAAATGTACATCGTGTGGTACGGGCCGTGCTATAGAAAACCGGGTCCAAGACCACATCTGAAGTAGCAGTAATGGACCATTAATTGATCCCACTTTATACCTGCATGCTCGTGACAACTAGCAATACAGGCAAGCGAGTACAGCGCCTCCCCAGTTGTAGTGGTCGTCACCTTAAGGTCCCAAATATTCCAAGAATGGTAAGTACATGAACGAGACGAAACTTGAATTCGAATCTGGAAATATTATAGACCCGAACAAGTACATTGCATATGCTCATGTGTGCCGATCTATTATATCCTGGTTATCCACTAGTGCCAAATTCGTATCATTAAATTTTTTTTTTCAACCATGTCAGACGCATATAGTTTTTTGAGATTGATACCTTCTCATTGGCTTCACCCTTATTCTCCACCTTTTTATGATAAAATTCATTATCATCCCATTCATACCCATCATACAGTTCATGTCCTAGACAATTTAAGATCAATTGTGAATATTCATCATCGGTATATCCACAGATAGCCTTCCCTGTAAACATAGATGTTAAACAAAATTATACTAGTACAAAATTTCAATTAATAACAAAAATATAAATTAGCAACAAAAAAAATATTTTACCAGTAATAGATAAGCCCCACAAACAGCTAACATCTTCCAATGTCACTGTGCACTCCCCCACTGGAAGATGAAAACTATTTGTCTCGGGCCTCCACCTCTCAACGAGAGCAGTGATCAACCTTTTATCTATCAGACAATGATGGACATGAACCATCTGATACAAGCCTAAAATTTTCAAACCTTCTTTCATCTTAGGCTGGTACCTAACTGCCATTTTGCAACTACCAGTACGCAGTTCAAAACCAGGCTGGAACGATAATTGACATGCAAATTTTTTTTTTACAAAAATTAGATTTAGAATTCAAAAATTTTAAAAGTAAATTTAAATTCAAACCGATATTAAATAAATACCTTCATAGTCGCCGCATATAATTTATGTTGCTTTTGGGGCAACTGCAATAAAGATTGTCCACCTTCCATTTTCCACTACAATATAAATAAATTCATACAAAAAAATATTAACATGCAATTCTAATTCAATATTGACATGCAAATATTGAATTAAATATTAACAATCATTCTATTATTTTTCATTATTCTACAATTACACTAGAAAAATATAAATTACACTAAAAAAATAAATCATCCAACAATTATTAAATGCATGTACACTAAATAATTCTACAATTAATAGTTACAATATATAAACTTAAATTACACTAGAAAAATAAATATAAATTAATACAATTACTACAAAAATAATTTATACTACAATTATTACATAAACTATTTATTTATACTACATGCAAACTACATACAAATAAATTACAACATAAACTATTTAGTTAAACTACAATTATTACATAAACTGCATGCAAATAAATTACTATATAAATCATTTTTTTATACTATAATTAGTCCATAAGCCATTTATACTACTAAAAAAATACATTACTACCAAAAATAAGAAAAAATTACACAAAAACTATTTATTTATACTACCATTACTACATAAATCATTTATGCTACTAAACCATCTATTCTAACTATTTATTTATAATTTTGGATTATTAAGCAAAAATAAGATAATTAAACTCCATACCTAACGAAACTTGTAGATCTGAAGCTCTTCTTGTTCTCCTTTGAAAAATACACAAACCTATATAATTAGAATTAAAATTAAGCTAATAATTAGAGAGTAAAAAAAAAAA